>CM069912.1:86715200-87019214 GCA_036172215.1 Camellia granthamiana
GTGATTTAGAGAATGAGGTATATATGGATGTACTACTAAGATTCTCATCTCAGTTTACAGTTGGGAAAGTTTGTAGGTTGAAAAAGGCATTATATGGTTTGAAACAATCTCCTCGAGCTTGGTTTGACAGATTCTTGAAGGCTATGTTGAGATTCGGGTATAAGCAAAGCTATGCAGATCATACAATGTTCGTCAAATGCCATGCAGATAAGGTAACTGTGCTTATAGTATATGTGGATGACATAGTTGTGACAGGTAATGATGAGAAAGAAATGACACATCTTAAGATGCTGTTGGCTAAGGAATTTGAGATCAAAGATGTAATAACCGAAAATTTAAGTTGTCCATTAAATAGTTAAATATAATTATAGTTGTATGTGATGATATATTAATAAATAAATAAATAATAATAATAGTGGGTGTGGTAGTAAAATAAATAATTAATTTTCTGTGGGTATACGATAAAGTATAATTTAATTAGGGATTAATTTGTTTATATAGTTATATTAGGAAGTTGGGCCAAAGTATAATTATCTTAAATATAAGATAAATATAAATCTAGGTTCATAATAAGCAAATCAGGTGAAGTAATGAAGCAAATCCGCGGGTTGATTCGGCTCGCCACATGTTGGCCAGGTATTGGGTTTTCCTCCCTATAAATAGGAAGAGTTTTTCAAACCTGTGAAGAAAAAGCGAAGAAAAGAAAAAGAAAAGAAAAGAGAGGGAGAGGTACGTAAACAGGAAGGTTGTGTTAGTAAAAGAAAGGCTAAGGGTCAATGTTAAGGTGAGTTATATTATACCTTGAGTTACCCTTATATATTTTTACTTGTGTTTTGACTTACCATAATTTATTTTATACGAGTTATGTTTTATAAATTATTATAAACTATATTAATATTTTAGTTACATGAATTATTTTCTGAACCCTATTTGTTAAAATGAAACCCATAGATATGTTTGTTTATATTTTAAAGAATATTTGACTATAACCTTATAAACAATTATATTTTGTAAGTACCACCACGGGAGTCCCACACCTTGGGGGACTTAAATAACCATTGGTCTCTGTTTGACCACTTTGTGGTCCGCTATTGTCATGGATCCATTGACCTCTGTTCTGTGCAGAGCAAAGTGTTGTGCGGAGATAAGTGCTACACTATTGTGGGAGCCACCTCTATAATCCGTACGAGCCACCTCTTGAATCCATACCTCTGTTCTGACTGTCACTCCTGTGACCACTGTTCTGTTCCGTTCGGTACCGTGGTTATGGTTATTTATTTACATAATCTCAGTTTTGCTACTTAAATGATTATTTGTTCAGACTAATTTATTTTAAATATTTTAGTTACATAACTATCCATGGTTATTTTGTGTCCCTTATACTCTTGGTATAATATTTCTCACTCTGTCATGTGCTTATAACTGTTTACCAATTTTCAGGAAACAATGCAATTCAGAAATAACTTTTGGAAAGTCTTAGACGCGGGACTGCGGAATAGACACACAACACTTTTATGATATTTTTATATGTAAATATCGGTCTTTTTGGTCAATAAATTTTGTAATAAAAATAGAAGCTCTAATGATTATTTTGGTACTCTAACTTAAATATTATTTCCGCTCGCGCTTATTAATTTGTTCAAGAATCGGCCGGAGGTAACTTCAGTTACTGGCCATCACGATGCTTAACCGTCGAGTACGGGGAGCGGGGTCGTGACAAAAGATCTTGGTCTGTTGAGGTACTTTCTTGCAATGAAGTTTCCAGATCTGACAAAAGCATCTTCATTTCTCAGCGGAAGTATATCCTAGATCTTCTTGAGGAAACTAGCATGTCAGGCTGCCCGCCTGCTGATTTGCCAATTGAGGCTAATCACCATCTTGGTAGTGGTGTTGGTGATCTTGTGGAGAAGGAATGGTACCAGCGACTTGTGGGAAGGCTTATATATTTATCTCACACTCGTCCAGATATTGCCTATGCAGTTGGGATAGTGAATCAATTTATACATGAGGCTCGTGCACTTCATTTGGATGCAGTGTATCACATTTTGAGGTATCTTAAATATGCTCCTGGAAAAGGGATTTTATTTTCCAATCATGGTCACTTGAGGTTGGAGGCGTTCACAGATGATGATTGGGCTGGTTCTATAGATGACAGGAGATCTACCTTCGGTTACTGTGCATTTGTAGGGGGAAATTGAGTCACAATGGCATAGTAAGAAACAAACAGTGGTGTCCAGATCTAGTGCAAAGGAAGAATACAGGGCTATGGCGCATGGTATATGTGAACTAATGTGGCTCCAATCCTTGTTGAATGATATTGGGTTTGTTTGCAGTGAACCATTGACACTGTATTGTGACAACAAAGCTACCATTAGTATTACTCGCAATCCTGTTCAGCATGATAGAACAAAGCATATTGAGATCGATAGACATTTCATCAAGGAGAAGTTGAATAAGGGTTTAATATGTATGCCTTTTGTGAAGTCTGAAGATCAATTGGCTGATATCTTTACTAATGGTCTTAGTAGTAAGGTTTTTCATCCCATTTGTTGCAAGTTGGGCATGAGAGATATCTTTGCACCAACTTGAGGGGGAGTGTTAAGTATTAGTGTGTGTGAGGGTAGTTATGTCATTTGCTTCTTTAGTCTTTTATTATAAATGTGTGTAACCCTAATATGTTTAAGGGTAAGATAATAAACACAATAAACTGAGCAGTCTTTTGGTTCTTCCCTTCTTTCTATTGTTCTTCTTTGTTTCACATGTGAATCTAACATCTAACATTTTGGCCTATAATTTTTTTTTTTCTTTTTTTCCTTTGGTTCAGCAATACACAAAACCACGTCGTTTCATACACTGCATGATCACTCTAGAGAAAAGCTATCCAGAGGATTTGAACATTATTTTATGACCCTTTTATATAGATAGTATGGATAATAAAATATCTCTATATCTCTATATCTATCTACTAGTAGTGAGGCACCGTGCACGATAGCCCATGCCCATAGCTGAAGCAACTCCAAATTGCTTGATTTGAAATTTATATCCATCTAAAAGGAATTTGTGACAGGAAAGAAAAATATATAGAAAAAGTGTGAAATAAAAGTTGTTTTTTTAACTTTTTCCTTTCTGTCCACAAATCTCTAATAAAAAAAACTTCAATCAAGCACTCAAAAAAAAAAAAAAAAAAAAAAAAACCTCAAAATCTTGAAAACACAAGGGTAGCAGGATAAGGAATCAAATGACATAAAAACTGTTACATCTTGCATATAATTAATAAGCTAAACAAAAGTTAGAATAGAGTAAACTACTTCCCTAATAACAAATTGAATTCATACAAAGTGATCACATATCAAAGAATGATTGTTGAACAAAGCAAAATTTCTGAACCTAACTGAAAATACCAAAAAAAGATGAAACGTAAAACAAAAATAGACACTTCAACAAAAAAAACAAACCACCCTCCAAGTGTTCCAACAGAAGGCGACTCATCTTGATGGGTGCCTTTAGGCACCAGCTTGTGTCTTTAGGTACTTTGCAAAATTCACATGGTATTTAGCTTGAAGAACAACTACATAAGGAACATGGAAACTCAAGTGCTTGTCAATTGCAATAAGCTCAATGTGAGATCTAAGTTCTAATTCTAGAAGATACATAAAACTTGACCTTCGTAATAATATTACGTAATATCCTGTGTCACATGGAATGGCTTACATGGCAACCCAAGGTAACAAATCCACCTTTTGCACCATTGAAACCATCTAAGTGTAGAAGAGCCAATAATAGAAACAATGTTTTTGTCTGTACAATGTAATCTCTCACTCTTTTCTCCACTCCTTTTAGGCAATTTATCAAACATAAAGTTTAGAACGATACAATCTATAAGAGCTGAATCAGAATCACATAAAACATAAAACTCTACACATTCCACTTTGAAAACCAACAAAACACCCAATCAGAACTATAACACCACCAATTGACCTACTATAATGGAGAAAAAAACTTAATGATTCATTGTGTTAACTCAAGAAATCAACTCTTACTTGACCAAGCGAACCAATATCCCATCAATTGAATTCATCATTTTTTAAACAATAGCCCTTTGGAACCTTCCGAATATACCATAAAACAGAATAATTCTTTCATGAACAAATATGAGTGATGTAGGACGAGTAGAGATTACTTTCCTACACGTAGTGAGCCCGATTTAAGTATACTGGCAGCAGCAACAATAGGCTTATATGGCCAGATTTGGTGGGATTTTGTGACTGCAAAAGTATTTAAAAAAAAGGTAGGGTTTGTAAAAAGGTAGGGTTTTGGGAATGAAAACACAAGTGTTTAGAGACAGTTGGGTGGTTGTTCTAAGCACCATGAACAGTGACGTGAACAGTAGCCTTACTGGATAGAAGAAGAAGAAGAGGAGAGAGAGAGAGAGAGAGAGAGAGAGAGAGAGAGATGCTTCACCCTCACAAGAGATAGGCCAATCATACAAACACAATCTCAAATTTTCATAATATTAACTCGGCTTCTCAATCATTGAGTTACACATATATTTATAGGCTAAAGACTCTCCTAATTCTACAAGGACTACAATTCAAATTTAGAAACTAAAAATATTTAGCAACTACTAATATTCTAGACTAACTATGACTTCCAAATTCTACTTCAATCATAATAGGAAACTTTAATGACTTCTAATTCTACTTCAATATCAAAATAGGAAACTTAAACTTTTGACCACTGAAATTATTTTAGACATAATAAAACCCATATATAAGACCCATTTAATAACTTGACCCAAAATAAAACCCATGGGTGACCCTTACAACCCATGTCCAACAATTATTTGAATTACAATTATACCCTTAATTACTAAAACCTACTATAATGACATGAAAAACTCAAAATTATTCCAAATCTTTAATTCTTGATGCGCTAAATGTGCTTCATGTGGAATTCCAGATTTGCTCTTTTTCTTCTTTCCATGATCTTCATCATTCTCCCCTACATTCAAAAAAACTTGACCTCGAGTTTTATAATGTTGAAGTATAAGAATTATGAAATTTTGCACTTGCAACCATTCAAATTAATTATTTTGAATGAATGATGAGAAAATCAAAAAATTCAAATGTTGTTATCACTCCATTGACCACATCAAATTTAGTAGGAATAATAAACTCAATGTGAACTTTTTTCTTGTGAAGAGCAGAAAGTTCAGTGCATTCTCATCATTTTCTTTGGCTTCCTTGGCTTTAGAACCTTGATCATGATGATCTTTCATGCTTTCTTTAGTAAACAAATTAATTTCTGCTTCGTTTCTTCAATATCTTCAACATGTTCATCTTGGTCTTTCATAGTTTCTTCAAAATCTTCAACACTATCATCTTTTTGCTCTTGTATGTTAGTCTTCTCTAAAACAATAGCCAACAACATTTCCATGGAAAACTTTCAAGTTGTTTGGATAGTATGCACATCACTCTTTATTGTTGTAACAGTGAGAATATTAGGTTAGATTTATATATATGGTAGTGTATACTGTGTATATATTCTGAGAGATTGTATAGGTGTACATATATGCCAGTGTTTTCTTTTCCTTTTTAGTCTTAGGGTTAGGATTACTATATAATTAGATGTATTCTCTGTATTAGAACACAAGTTGAATATACAGATCATTCGAAAAAACTTACATAATATCACTTGGTTTGAAACCCTAGCTTGAAGATTCAAAACCCTAGCAGCCGTAGTGGGTTTACTCCATCTGGTTCTTCGTCTGACTCAAAGGTTTTGTCTAGTTCGAAGACTATTCGAAGTCAACCCAGAGCTCTCTGCCCTCTCAATTCAATCGCAACACCTTTGTCGCAACCCCATCTACTGCGAATTGCGATTAATCATTGTCGATTCGTGATACCACTGGTTTGAATCAACCCATCTAAGTTGGGTTGGGTTCGTCTACTTCATCTAGTCATCAAGTTCGACTCTCTCGATTCATCGCGACTCCTCCTTCTCTGCCCTCATCGCATCACGACTTCTGATTCTAGTTCATGACCTAGTTCTTTCTCTCTTCTACTCATCTCTTATGTTCTGATGCTAGTCCTGTTCTTCTCTTACGTTCTTTTGTAAGTATTTTATTTATAACAATGTGACCCCTTAGCTTGTGGTTTATTACACTTTAATCCATCCTTGGTTTATTACAATGGTTGGACACCAAAATCCAAGCTATCAATTGTAAACTCACTGGATTCCAATTATGCTTATTGGGCCAGTGTTATAAGAATTTTCTTCTTGGTCAGCAAAATGGGATTATATTTCGGTTTAAAAAGTGACCATTTCCGAATTAAAAAGTTGAGTTAGAAAGATTACAGTGTCTTTTAACTATTGTTTCAGGACAATTTATAATTTCTAATTAGAAAATTGCTGAACTTAAGAGAGAAATATCGTTAGAAAAAGTAAATTTTAGGTATGATCGAAATTTTCTACAAGAATTAATATTAATTAAAGTATATTTAGAATTGATATCAGAGCTTGGTTTCTCAGCCTTCCAAATCTTGATATATAAGCATTAGAAGTAGAATTAGATAATCTAAATAATAGTACTGCACTACGAATAATAATCAAACAAAATAATGCCATAAGGGTGTGCTTGATTGGGGGGATAAGGGGGGACTATTTACTGTGCGGATTGTAATCCGGGGGAAGCATCCAATTCGCCGTTTGTTTTTTTTGTCCGTCGGACATGGAGTCCAGCCAGACTCCTTATCCCCCATATGGGGGACTATTGTATCCTAGGGGGGTGTGGGACAATTTTTGGAGGACTATCCCCTGTTGGGATTAGGTGGTAAAATGACCATTTTGGACCCTCTACTATTTAATTATGTATTGTATTTAATAAAATTCAATCAAATTTAAATGTTTCATTTTAAAAATAAAATAATTTTATTTAACTTTTTATTGATGTTTTATTTATTTAATTTTTTTTAAATAATTTTTTATAGATATTTTATTTTAAAATTTTGTTTATATTTTATTTAATTTCATTATTTAAATTTAATAGATGTTTTATTTAATTTCATTGTTTAATTTATTTTTTTTTAATTATTTAAAATTTTAATTAAAAAAATAACATATATTTTCATTGATATTTTATTTATTTTCTTTTTAAAAAAATAAAATTATTTAACGGTGTAAAAAATAAAATAAAATAAATTTTTATTTAATCTAGCTAAAAATAATTAAAATATTAAAGATATGTTTAATATTGCTATTACTTAGTAAACAATTGAAAAATGATAAAATAGTCTTTTATTCATTTATCCTATCTAATCCGTCCAACCAAACATTGGATTCACTAAAATAGTCATTTTCAGACATCTAATCCCATGAAAAAAAACAAACACATAATACATATCCAATCCAACCAAATAGTCCGGGGAATTCACAGTTTAGGATTCAAGTCGAATAGATTCCAATCCCTATTATTCAATCCGTTGAATCAAAGACACCCTAATTAGATTAGTAAAAAACTTAACGAAAATTTTATGGAAAATCAATTAGAAGTTATAAACGACATCTATTACTAGATAAAAGATAAGCAACTAGCAATTGTAGAAAATCATCAAGAAAGCACCAAAGAATATTTACCCTTATCCTTTCAAGGGAACTCTTCGAAGGAACTATTGGTATATTCATCCATGGAATTTAGGGGTTGCTAAATCAAATTACAAATTAACCAAACTGAACCCAAAACAAAGCTATAGTTATTTGATAAAAACAACGAAATAGCTACTTGCTAGTTCTAGGATCCCGAATAATGCATAGCGTTAAGGTTGTGTTTTATGAAGAAAATTCAAGCCAAAAGCACATCTATGTTGAGATCTAAACATGCCACAACAGAACGAAACAGATCAAAATTCCAAAATTCAGTGATACCTAGATGGGTTTCTAAAGTCCGTACCAGCTTTGAATCAATGTGTTGTGGGTTGCTTCTTGTCATACGATGTGTCCAGCCAAAGGTTTTGCAAGAGGGTAATGAAAAAGTGGGCGATGAGAGAGGGGAGGGAACAGCCGCCAAAGATCTAGATCTTCATCGGAGGAAAGAAATCAGTGACGGTACGTGCGAAGCAAGATGAGATTTGAAGAGGGGAGTTTGAGGATTGTTTGAGGTTGCAGGAGCCTCAACGGACTAGTGTCGAAAATCGTGATAATTCAAATATCATAAGGTTTTTTTTTTTTTTTTTTGGGTAAGTGTTGTTTGGGGTGTATTACAAAAGTGTATTTTTTTACGCCTTTAAATATGGGAAATTATTTAATATTTTCGAATTACCACGTGTATGTACTCATTAATCAATTATTATTTAATATGTCTCCTCAAATTTTCCAATCATCTAAAACAATACTCCACCTACTCAGTTTATCCACCAATCACAATACTATAAAATATCACGTGTCTATATTCCAGAATTACTGAATAATTACTCCTAAATGTGTCATATTATTTTTTTAATTATTTTAGACATGGATACATTTAGTATAATTATTTGACAAGATATATTAATCTCTTAGAGTATTTCCAATGGTGTTTGCTAAAATAGCATTACCATTGCTATAATTTAGTAATGAATAGTGTTATTTTACCAAATTATATCAATGATACTCCAATGGTTATATATTATTTTGACAAATCTCAACTAACTTTCCCTCTAAATTTATAGGTGTTATTTAGATATAGGTTTTTTAGTGATTTTTTTTTTTTTTTTTGGTCTTTTGTGACCTTTTTTCAACTATTTGGTACCCAAAAAAAAAAATTATATATTTACATTACCCGACTAAACAAATATAAAAAATGAAAAAAAATTAAATATAATTCACCCCACTAAAAAACATCCCACTAAAAAAAATTATTAACTACATTAAAAAATAAACAATCACCAACAACCATCTATTATTCATCAGTATTCATTCACCAACAACCACCCACCAACAATCAGTCATCATTCACCCAACATTCATTCGCCAACAACCACCTACCCAACAACCATTCATTATTCATCCATCATTTACTTACCAACAACCACTCGTCGACAACTACCCATCATTCACCTACCCACAATTTTCTCTATAAATTATAACACAATGTTTTCTACAATTTTCATATTCACTTATCCACAATTTTCATATCGTTTAAACTCTCTGTACCCAACCAACAAGATTTTCTATAATTTTCATATTTACCGACCCACCCACCCACAATGAACAATTTCACTAAAGCCTTCTTCAATGGAGATTTTGATGAATCTTTATCATCTGATGATGATATTATGATGATACAACTGTTAACAACACAACAACAAAGAATACAAGCATTAACCCTAAACCAACTAAGCAGACATGTTGGTTCCACAAGTGGTCGTCGTTGCATTAATTGTAAGAGGATTAAAGATGACGAACAAATTTATAGAGGTTACTTTATATATAATCTTGTCTATCCAGAAGAATACATCTAAAGACGTTTTCAAATGAGGCGGTCATTATTTCTTAGTATCTTACATGATATTCAACAAGTCAATGAATACTTCATCCAAACCCATGATGCCACTGATGTTCCTACATTATTTGATGTACAGAAGATGACTGCTATACTATGGATCCCGCAATACGGCTTATCTACTGATGTTATAGACACACATCAAAATTGGCGAAACTACTGCAATTTTCGCCTTGAATTTGTTTACCATAACAATTATTGCTATCTATGAAGGCGTTTACTTAAGATCCCCAAATGAGTCAGATGTTGACAGATTATTACAAGTAGAAAAGCAACACGGGTTTCTTGGAATGTTAAGGAGTTTGGATTGTATGCACTGGCGTTGGGATAAATGTTCAACCACCCAAGCCAGTGAATACACTGGACATTACCATAAACCAACAATTGTACTAAAGTATAGTGATTCTGGTTTAAACCTGACCCATTTATTGTTTTGGATTCGGGATTCTTTGTCTTGATGGTTGTTAATGTCCTTGTTCATTTTATTCCTTTTTGAATTAGGTTGTGTGAGCATTATGATTGCGTTTGAAATAGGTTGGGAGTTCATTTTTCAAATGAGTCTTTGCCCAGAATTTTGCTTGTTCGCTTGAGCGGTCTTTTACAGTCTGCAAAACTACTGAGAGTTTGATATCTATGATTAAGCGAACTTTTACAGGTCTAAACTACTTGGAGGGGTGCATTGTGCGCTCGAGTGACCATTTTTGCGCTCGAGCGGTGTCTTCGTTTGTGTCTATGCGCTCGAGCAGTAACTTTGTTCGCTCGAGCGGTCTCACTTATTGTGTTTGGTCGCTCGAGTGGTCTGCGTGTATATCAGTTCGTAAAAGTCACTTTTTTAATCATTTTCTCATCTCTCTTTCTCTCTAAACACACCAAAAACCTAGATCTACTCTCTATCTCTCTCTAGAACTCATCTTTTACCTTCAAATACACTATCACCCATTGATCTCTATATCCTAGTTCCTTTCAGAAAAAAGGTAGAGCTTATCTAAAACTTCATTTTAATTAGAACAAAGTTGGTTTTCGGCTTCGTCGAGGTTTTTTCACTCTCTCTTGCCTTCTAGCTTCGAGGTAGAGGTTTCTTCGCACTTTAATATGTTTTTAACTTGGTTATTTGCTTTTCTAAACAATATTGTGATTTTGGGATTTTTGAACAAAATCTAAGGTTTTAGTTTAAAAATCAAAAGAGGGGTTTTCGAAATGGGTTTTTAAATATGATTATGGGTTTGTAAATGTGGTTGAGTTATGATAAAATAGTGGATTTTATCCTTGGAATTGATTTAAAAATAAAAGGAGATTTTGCCCTAAAAGGTGAATATTTGATGTTGTAAAAAGGAAATGGAAATGGAAATGATTTTGGGTTTTATGAAATTGGAATGATGATGATGGTGGAGTTGGGTATGTATTATCACTCCCATCTTAAAATTTTGGAAAGTTTATCTTTATTGGAAATTATCTATCTGTTTAAAGATATCTGTTTTAGGCTATCGGGGGAGGATAGTTATGATTGTTGTAGAAATTGCATGAGAATTAGGAGAATTGAAAGTAATTTCTCATACATTTGCATTGAGCATTGTTGGATACTTAACACAATGAAAATGTATATTGTTTTGAGAAAAATGGGTGAATACCTTGGTGAATCTGGGTAGGGGGTGTGGTTGTAGTATTATTGTTGGCTTGTGTGTCCTTGGTGAAAGTCTAGAAACCCGCGCGGTTAGGTGCCGAGCCTTCCAGTTAGTATCAGTAAAAATGGCAATTGGTAGTTCTTGTATAGCCCTAGTTGCAGACACGTACCTAGAGATTTCTAGTATTGTATTCACTGCCCTGTTTTCTATTGTAAAGGAAATGATTTCATGAATTGTTATATAAACCTAGCATTGCATGATTATGGAAAGAGATATAAAATGTTTTGGCACGAGCATTGCATATGCATTCACCTTATAGCTTCGTTAAGATTCATATATTGTGTTACAGTATCTCTATTGGGCTTTGGCTGACCCTCTGTGGAAAACCATTTTTAGGTGCTGATGATATGCCTCCGCTAAAGCCATAGCTTGGGAGGACTAGGAGCCAAGAGCTTCTTTTTGTTGTTGTTATAATTGTCTTTGTATAAGCGTAGGGCTTAAATTGTATTGAGTTAAAACTCACTTTTATTGTAACTAAGTATCATCTTGGAAAATTGTAGCCATTAAGGCATTTATTTTTTTGTTTAACTTTTATTTCATATATTTAACTTGTGGCACATGCTATAGATTCAGGATTAGGATTTATGAATGTATAATTGCATGTGTTACCTTTTGTACAATGGAATCATATGAATGGGAAGACAATTATTTCAACACATGTTATTTAATTAATTTCGTGGGATAAATTATGGTTTTCATTTTTGGGGCGTTACACGTGGCAATCGCTTTCTACAACTTGTGGATTTGGCATGCTTTCTTTGGCATGTTAGACTCTCTGAATGATATTATTGTTCTTGACAGGCCGTCTTTATTTTTTGAATTAACTAGAGGATGTGCCCCTGCCGCCAACTATACCATCAATAGTCACGCATACACCATGGAATATTATCTTGCTGATGCTATTTTGTCACGACCCAAACCTGCTCCTAAAAGTTCGGATCATAACCGGCTAGTAATCACTTGATTACCTTCGGTCTCAAAAAAATATACCAAATAATTATAATAATGGGGCCATAAGAGGAAGAATAATGCAAATGATGAAGTCCATTGAGCTATGCCAATATGATAAAATTATACAGCTTACAACATAGTACATTTACATATTTACATGACTATGCAAAAACCTATGTACCAAAAAGAATTCCATACATATGGTTTACATATCCCAAGACCATAAGCAAAACGAAATAAAAATCATAACAGAATGTGAGTCAAAAATCTAAAGCTCCATCTTGGAGACTTGAGTAAACAGGTTCACAAAAATAACTCCTAAGGCAGACTCTAAGGTTGACCTCCATGCTGATCACCTACACATATACAACATAGAGGGTGAGCAACCCTCAATGAATAATAGTAATAAAGTAAAAAGAATCAAATGAATAATCTTGATTTAAAAGAAAACATATTATGTTAACACAATACTCTTCCACAATTACATCCTTCACAACATTATTCATAATCATACTTACAGAACGGCCTTAGGCCCAACATATAACAAAACGGCATCGGGCCCAATCACATATCAAAACGGCCTTGGGCCCAACATATAACAAAATGGCCTCGGACATAATCATCTATTAAAACGGCCTCGGGCCCAACATATTACAAAACGGCGTCGACCTAATTATATATCAAAACGACATTAGGCCTAACATATAACAAAACGGCCTCGGACCTACTCATATATCAAAACGGCCTTCTCCCCAACATATAACAAAATGGCCTCAAAACGGCCTCGGGCCCAAGCACATCATAGCATAAACGGAACGATCTTAGGTTCATATTGCACATATCATATAACGTTCATAAAACTCTATCATTTCTATCAAAACACAATATTAGAATCAGTCACCGTACCTGGATCAAAATAATCAATTATGAACATATCTTTACAATACTATTACTCACAGTGTGTTTGGTCATGTGGCGTTGCCTCCGATACACGACCTATACAAAACATGTCATATACATATTTGATAAATAATTCGTTTCATTTCATACACTTTTCCTTTAATAGTTCACAACCTTTTTTAATGGGTTTCTAACCATAATTTCATCTCCCGGAGGATTTAAATAAGGTCGGGAATGCGTTCGGGAGACCGGAGAGGTCAACACAAGAAAGAAGAATTTTTCTCCCCTACTGGTTGCTCGTGTGGTCAATCCAACCACTCGAGCGGTCAAGTTCCGCTCGTGTGGAGGTGGTGGCTGCTCGAGTAGGCAAAATGGTTTCCCTCGATTTGGTCCATGCTCCGCTCGTGCGGAACTCGCAGCCTTACACGAGCAGTCTGGGTAGTTCCAGACACTCCAAAAATGAAGTTTTGAAGCCAAGTTCCCAAACTAAATTTCCAGCCCAAATTCATGCAAAACCAACTCAAAACTTGATATACTAACATGATTCAAGTATAATTTCAATTTAAACACATCAATCTTGCTTCAATGTCAAAATCAAAGTCTCATCTTTTTCCATATATATACAAAACCTTATGATCAAGTTCAAAAAAAAATATATATATATATGCACATGGATGATCTTTCAACAAATCAACAATCTAGAGCTTATTTCATGAATTATTCACAAGATTGAGCTCAAATCACACAAGGTTGAAGAGATTTCTTGATTTTATTTCAAACCATTACACAATTCAAAACCATAGCTCAAAATTCCCAATTTCCTTTTGATTTCAAGTAAAAGATGAGATATGTACAAAGATTCCAAGTAGATTAACATACCTTAGTTCAAATCTAGGTTTTGCCCTTTGCATTTCTTCCAAAACCCTAGCTTCTCATTTTCCTCTCTTTCTCTAACTCACTCTCTAGCAAGTCTCTCAATAATGAAGAACTTAAAAAGCTAGAGATATATATAAATTAGGCTAATTAAACATTACGAATTGTAATTTTAAAAAATTTCACCATAGGCTCTAAAAATCATGCTAAACACAGATATGAAGTCGATTTTGGTTTCTGGTGCCTTTAAGGCTTTCAATTTCAGTTCAAAGTTATAATTGCAATAGATATTCCTACACTCAACAGATATAATTCCAAAATCACTTAGTTCACATACTTAAACTTACAAATTCATATCAAACACATAATCACATGCATAATTAAGCATAATACGGGTTGGGTTATCACACATCTATCCTCATTGGGCAACGATTGTATCTATCCTTGTTAGGCAATATGTATTCAAATTGAGATTGGTTGTTTAGTTTTATAAGGAGTAAAAATATAACTTTTTTTTTATCCGTTTAAATTATAACCATTACAAACCAACTATTTCAAACATTTCTCAATTGGAGGAAAAAAAAGAGTCGTTGAAAAATTTGTGTATTCTAATAACAAAAGAGCACCGCTAGATTAAACAATCCAACGGTTTAGATTATTGCTTCTCTTTGTCTCTCTTATCACTTCTCTTTTCATTCTAGAAACTACTCCCAACTTTGCTCTCTCTCTCTCTCTCTCTCTCTCTACCCAACACTTTATCTCTCTTATCTCTCCAATGGCTTTCTGATGAACCAGTCTTCATCTTTCTCATTCGCCCTCACCGATTACATTCTTCATCACTCATTCTCTCCTTCTATGTCTCATCTTCTTCATCACCATAACCACCACTATAACCACAACAACCACCACCACTACAACCAATGGAACCATTACCACACCCATTGCCGATCTCTAACCCTCAAACCCCAACCCCCCATTCTTTTTTCTCCAATCATCTTCTCTCTCTTTTTCTCACTTTCTTCATAACCACAACACCACCACAGTGAAAGAAACCACCACTACCACAACCAACAGAACCACCACCACACCCATCACTAATCTCCAACCCACAAACCCTTCGAATCCTTCTCTCTTCTCCAACCATTTTCTCCACTACAACTCCCTATCTTTCACATTTGATCTTTCTCTCTCTCTCTCTTTCTCTCTCTCTCTCATTCTCACTCCATTCCAAACCGTCGATCTCCAACGATCAAAACCCTAACCCTAACCCTAACCAAAATGAACCTCTCTCACCCTCTTCGATCTATTTCTCCCTCTGCTCTAAACCTCTCATCCAACGATCCCTCTCTATTAGTGATAATCCAAACCCGACACCCTAATGAAGACCTCTTCTCTAATGATCCCTCTCTATCAGTGATGATCCAAACCCGAAACCCTAATGAAGACTTGTCATGACCCAAATTCACCTCTATAGGTTTAGCATCGTAATCGGCCAATAATCTTGAGATTACCAAAGGCCTCTAAAGCAGATAAACAAAATTAAGGGGCTAGCGGAAGCAAATATCAAAATACAATGTCTATAGAGCTGTGCAGACATATATGGGACAAAAAATTTAAGACTTATATTCACATATATATATATAATGACATCATAGGTATATACATATCAATATCTTACGTCACCCACTTCTAAAACCAAAAAGGGGCTTAGCACTATATTCAGATTATACAAAAGTCTTGGTTAACAAAAGAAAGGAAAAGATAAAGACAGATATCACGCTCTTAACTTGAACATTTGAAGCACTTGGAAACCTTCTCGAGAGGCATAGTCCTTGGCTTGACAAAACAGAACTCCAGGCTAGCAACTTAGTCTTGGTTCCGTGTCCAATCACCTACATACATAAGTAATATAGTGAATTGGAGCCTAAAGAATAACATTAGAGTAAAGGTTTTATGAATGATGTCCATCAAAGATTCAGAAATCAGAGTTCATATCAGAAACATATTCAAATTTACATGCGTATACATAATTTATAAGCAGTTATACATGGTACATCTATTAGCTACAGATCACTTGGTCATAAAGGCCCACATGCAGAGTAGGTGGTCATTGAGACCATATTTGGTACCGATGACCATATAGGTCAACATCTTTGTGCACATATAGCCATGGTATTGTTATCCCTAGGCGAAGGCCACATGTACATAGGTCGTGGTATTGTTACCCCTAGGCAAAGGCCACGTGAACATAGACCTCGGTATTGTTACCCCCGGGTAAGGGCCACATGAACATTTGATGCTAAGGATGCCATGAATACATTTTAGAAAACTGAACAATCATTCATGATTCACAAATAGCATTTCAGAAAACAGATCATATCACATTGTTTAGAAAATACTCAAATTCAAACATAACTTTACAGAGTCGTTATTCACATATAGCTCCAGTAGTAGGCTAGATCACTTGAACAGAACAAACTGATTAGGCGGGCAATAACACGTGATCTACATAAACATGTGACAAATACATATTGAACACACATCTCAAAGGTGTTTAACTTATCATTCTTCTTCC
Source organism: Camellia granthamiana (assembly GCA_036172215.1). Classification (NCBI taxonomy): domain Eukaryota; kingdom Viridiplantae; phylum Streptophyta; class Magnoliopsida; order Ericales; family Theaceae; genus Camellia; species Camellia granthamiana. The sequence goes on from CM069912.1 coordinate 86,731,720, forward strand.
TTAGCATATGTTTCTAACTCTTATCCTCATTATTGTAGGTTAAACATGGCCTAGGAATGCCTTAGATGCAATGATGATGCAAAAATGCACTTGGAAACACTTAGCCAAATTTCTGAAAATAGGGCAGTTCGCTCAAGCAGTCTGTAAAGTCTATAAAAGTATTGGAAGCTCTCATTTTACGCTTTAGCCAACTTTTAGTCACTTGAGCCAAGTGTTAAAATAAAAGGTGGTCGCTCAAGCGGTCTTTTGGTTGCTCGAGCCAACCATCAATCTCTGCAAAACTTCTGGGAGCTCGAATTTTACGCTCGAGCAAAGCTTTGGTCGCTCAAGCGATGCGACCATATTTTGGAATTTACAAATTTCATCTCCAAGTTCAAAATTTAATTCCAATGCATGACGACACATACTTTTGGGCCAAAACTTGAGAAAACATTAGTAAACTTCTAAAATCTCATGAATTAAAGATCATTTCGCAAAATCAAAGACCAAAAGCAAGTCAATTATGCAAAACCAAACTTGAAACTTGAGATATAACACATGCAAGAATTTACATGCTATCCTTTCTTCCAAAACATGATCAATTGAAATAAAATAATGTAAAACATGATGAATGCTCAAAACAAAGCTAAGATTAGCATATGCATGTGTGAATTCTTTTAAAACAACTTCAAAATGCCTTGATATGTACCTGCATGCATGGATTGAGCTTAAATTCTTCAATTTAGCTTCATTCTTGTATGAAACCACCAAACTCACTTGAATTCATACTCTTATTGACTCATACACTTAGCTTATGGGTTGAATTCTTACCTCAATTTTTCAATTAAAGTCTAGAGGGTCAATTCTTTGAATTCCCAAGCTAATTCCTTCAAATTTCCTCCAATTCTTTTACTTGATCTCAATTCTCTCATTCTCTCGCTCTCTCTCTCTCTCTCTCTCTCTCTCTCTCTCTCTCTCTCTCTCCACTTTTTGAGTCAAAAAGATGAAGAAAGTGTGTGTATAAGAGTGTTTCTATGCTTGTCTTGGCTTATATAGGTGGGATTAGTGAGATTAATTAAGTGTACTTTAAGTTGGTTAATCTAATTCAATTTATTCTAATTATTTGATTCCGAATCAAATTTCAATTAACGTTGCCATAAATTTCTCAAAATTCTAAATTACACGTTGGCCTAACCAATTTCATGTTTAGTGGCTGATAAGGCCTTCAATTCACAAATTCAAACAGAATTACCGACAAATATTTCTACAATAGACAGATAAAAGCATAGTTAACACAAAACACATGCAATTAACTCATAATTTCTTCTTAATTACTCATTAGGAATTCTTAATTATGGCTTATTGATTAATCACAGTTCGGGTTTGTCATAAGACCATCCAAAGAACATGAAGAAGATCAACCCTCTCTATTAGGTATTTTTTTTTTATATTTTGAAATAGTTGTTCAATTTAATTTTAATTTTAATTTTAATTTTTTTTTGCTTGAAATTGCTGATCTGTTTGCTTCTAAAATTTTGCTTATGTTTTTATTTTTTGGTGGTTTTTGGGTGAATTTTGCTTTTGTATTTGGAACTATTTGCTAGGAAGGATGATAAGAAAGGAAGGAAGGAAACGGTTGGTTGAAGCTAACCTGGCAGATGCCAAAACTTGTGACATATTTGACATAAGCTTTGATATTTGTGAAAGATAGCGACTGTCAAAACTTACAATTGGATGTGGCTTTCTATAAATTGCTGACATAATTTGGCAATAGCAGCTCCAATGGCTTGCCATTGGAGATGCTCTTAGGCCCACATCAAACTGATTATAAGTTTAAAAGAGTTAATTATCTAAAAGTCATATTCTCAATGTTATGGTAGCTCAGGTTATATTTAAGATTTTTTGAATCAATAAGTCATATTTAGTAAAATTGAGAATATTATTAATTTTTTCCAATTTTTAAAACTAAGAACATTATTAATTTTGCATAGTAATGTTCTAGATAATTGTTTCACTAACTGATAAAAAAAACAAAGCATGAGATTAAACGTTTTTGTCTTTTTACTTATTGGTTTGATTCAACAATCCAATAAAACCGAGAACATTAACAAATTTTCAAGTTTTAAAACTGAGAACATTATCAATTTTTTTCATTGTTAAAGTTTTTTTTTTTTTTTTTTTTTTTTTTTTTTTTTTTTGCACATCAATGTTCCATCATTATGCTCCTTTATAGATATAAAATTTTCAGTTTTGCTGAAAAAATAATTCAGTTTTTTTTAAAAAAATGTTTTGTTTTTTTTTTTTTTTTGCACATTAGATTTTTTTTATTGTTTTTTCAATTTGAAAGTTGATGTTTTAAAGTTTTGAAAATCAAAATAAATGTCAAATCATCATGTTCTTTTATAGATAATCATAAATGATAAATAATCATTGTTCGAAAGACAATTCCGACTATTAAGAAATTAATGGAACTTAAAGGTCCAAAAAAATCTTAGTCAGGACTTAATGGAGTATAAGTTCATAAATTAAAACTTGTGTGTAAATACCCCTCAAATAAAATAACTTAAGATGCAATAATAATAAAAAATTAATGTAAATTTATATGAATTAGTAGTGTTATGTTGTATTTTTAAAAGATTATCTCTTAGTGGTGATATATACGTAATATAGAGAAATTTTATGGTATACACTCCTCAAAAGGTGTGTACTATATGTATTCTATTACGTATTTTTGTGTTGTATGTTACGTATTTTTGTGACAAATATTACATATTTTTCTTGGTAAAGTTATCACTATTTATGGTTTAGAAATGAAATTACATATTTTGTGGTAATATTACACATTTTTATTGTAATGTTACAAATTTTTTTATCTAAAAATTTTTTAACAAAAAATAAGTAACATTATCAGAAAAATACGACTATTGATTTACTCTATAAGTGAACAATTTTGATTTGTAAACAAGATAAAATATATATTTTGACATAAAAAACTGATTTTGTTAATGTTTTATTCATATGATTAATAAATTATTGACAAAAATTATTGAAGTATTACGTGAATTAAAATCTTAAAAGAGTTTAATATAATTATATTAATATTATAGAATTTATTATATATTTTTTAATAAATTTCAGGAGAGCTCCGTGTACTTTTATCCTTTTTTTTTTATACACAGCCAAACAGGTCATAACTTTTCTATTGAATAACAAGCTGTCGGTGCAGTGTGAATTCATTGCAAATTGACAGAAGTAATTAATTTAATATTTAATTATTTGGGCCCAACACAAAGTACCTGAAACTCATTCAAACTCCATGTGGACTACTGCCATTCAAACCTGGTAGAAATTGGTTAATTATTCAGTACTTCCGATCATTATATGTATTGCTTATGTGGCATTTTAAAGATAGGAAATTGACTTATTTAATGTGTGTTGTGATTTCTTATTAGTCAGGAGTATCGCTTAGATAATGTCACAGGATATTATAGAATATCTATTAATTTTATGTAGAAATAGAAATGCTAAATATAATACTATATTGTAATCATGTTCATTACATATTTATGACAAAAAGGTTTCATTACATCATAAAACGACAAGTTAATTTAAACTAATTATAAATTTATAATTTTATGTCATAGTCATTAGATATATAATGAAAATCCTCCTTTTACATATATAGAATGAAAAGAATACAAAAGGATAAATTACACTTTGCCCCCTCAAATGTCATATTTTTTTTTTCGTTTTGACTTTTGAAGTATTTTTTCTTCTTGGTTTAGCTCTTAATATTTGTAATTTTTCTCAATTTACTCTGAAGATCAATTTCTATCAAATTTTTGAACCCAAAACTCAAAATGCAAACCCAAACCCAAAATCCAAAATCCAAATTCTAACTCTCATATTTTTTCGTCTTCGAATTCATCCTTAAACTTCCACTACTGATTCACCGCCCCTCTCTACTCCTACCTTTTTTTGATCGGCAAAGAAAGGATCTTTATTGATGAGCTAAAACAACAAACATCAAAAAAGAAATGCCGAGGGAGGGGCAAAAGCACCACGATGAACTAAAACATCCCAACCATGTTGGCACTAAGAAACCCATCCTATCATTTGCTACCCCAAAGTTGGTGAGCAACCAACCAAGAGACAGAAGAATGAACAAACGAACCAGAGAGACAGCATCATACAACATACACCAGCAGATATACATCCATTGTTTGTGTGTTGCCAAACAATGTACCTTCAATCTGCAACATTAGCTAAATTGACTCTCAACTATACCCAATAGCATAACTACACCAATTCAGACAATCACCTACACACCTTAAGCCAAAGCAATAGAAATTGAGACAAAATGGCAGCAGAGTAAAGTAGATAGAATCTGAAGCAGAATGATAACAATAGTTGTGTTATTGCCTCTACTGTCTCTTTTCTCTTTCCCTTGCATTCATCATCCTAACCCTATACTATAACCATTGTTCATATCCAAACACATCTTTTTTTGGTAAGTATTTTCATAATATGTTTTTTGAAAAATTTCCAAAACTGGTTTTGTGGAAAAAATAAAAAAACTATTTTCATATGATTCTCTTGTTTCTAATTATTCAAATATATATATATATTTAAAAAGTTCTAAAACTCAAGCTAAACATGAATGGTTTGGGTCTTAAATTTTTAATATAATTTATTTTTATCCAACATGTCTCCCAAGGTGGCATTTTTTATCCAAAATTGGATGATACTTTGTTTTTAAATTGTGAAAAATTACAAACATTAAGAGTCAAAATAGAGAAAAAAAAAAAAAAATTTAAGTGCTAAAGTGGGAAAATTGTAAAACTTAAGGGGGCAAAATATAATTTATCTATTTTTATGTTATATGACTGTCGATGTAACGTTACGTGACATTTTTCGTCCAAAATTGGTCGGAAGTTTGCTTTGAAAATAAATTGGGAAAAATTATAAACGTTAAGTGCTAAAGTAGGGATATATATATATATTTAGTTTTTTAGCCAAGGTATCTTCTACTAAGCCCAACCCAATTGCCTCTTTTGGGTCACATTATCTCTCTATTTTTTTACAATTTTTTTTCAAAAAAAAAACAAAAAAAGTAAAAAAAAAAAAAAAAAAAAAAAAAAATTAACTTTTAACCTACTTCCCAAAACAACCCTTAATAAACATAAACATAAACATTTCTAATGATGTTACGTCTCTTAATAACCAAGTTACTGGATTTTTTTCTTTTAGATTTTTTATTTAAATTTTGAGTTCACAATCCCATTTTTAAAATGCTTTACTTCTCTACACTTCTTTTTTCTCCAGACATAAAACATTGGTAGTATTTTTTTAAATTTTTTTCTTCTCTCCACTTATTATTATTTTTTGTTTTCAAAATATAATTTTCAGCAAAGTAGATGAACTGAAACATATGATAATAGTTTTTTGTATATCAAAGCTAAGGCTGTGCATGGACTGCTGGCCCGATTAAATCGTCTGATCCGGACCGACCCAAAAGGAAACGGGTGATTTCAAAAGAAAATACGATCGGCTATGGTTGTATAATTTCTGATCTCATGGGTTTACAATCGACAATAGTTTTCTACATTCTGCACCCGCTGAACTTGACCCGTCCAAATTAATATTATATAACTTTTTTTTTTTTAATCTATTCTTCAGGTATCATCCATTAGTCTTATGATGTATCTCATTTACCTTGATAGATGTATCCCATTTTTTGACTCTTGACATTGTGTTTCCCACTTTTTCATTTCCCACTTTCCCATAACCTCTCACCATTTCTCTCTCACACATAATCTTTAACATTTTTATTTTAAAAATTTAAAAACCCTAAATCAACAAAGAACCCACTTTTCCATATCCTCCACTTTTCCACATTCTTATTTCAAACCCTAAAATCAACACAGAAAAGTGACTGTCTATAAAAATATTATGTAAATGATGGGATTGCCTCTCACTTTTTTTCTTATCCCCATCAATCTTCTCTTTCTTTTTCATTTGTTTTTCTTGGGCAGAGATTTCCCCTCCTCAGCAAGGTAGATGAACTGGAGGCATGCTTTCATCAACTTTAATGTCTCTCTGTCTCTCTCTAACTCCTAGAGAGAGAAAGTCCATATCTCCCTCTATGGAATTAGAAAACAAAATCTAATCTATACATTTTTTTAGTCTCCTTTTAATCTCATTTCTTTTCCCTCTTTAAAGCTTATAATAGATTGCAATAAAAACATAAATACACACACAACAATTGCAACAATTTAAACAGTTGTAAAACAAATAAGTAAAAATAAATTGCAACTATATAAAACTTGAAGGGATAGATAAGTGGTTTGTATTTACCCAATCTCTCAGTCGATATTTAGCTTTTCCATCATCTCCAAGACACAAGACACCCAAATTTATATTCCCTCTCTATATTGTGATCACAAAAATATAAATCAAGTGGTCTCACCACATGAGTGCAGGAAACCAAATAACATATAATAATAATTTTTAATACTTATCAAAAAATGCATAAAACCACATTTTGTTTTGGGAAATCCATGGGACACCACTTCTGGTATAACAGGTTTTGCAGCAATTCAACCAACACGCTAATAAGTGGGACAAACGCACCTGATGCGCATACACTTCCTAGACCTGGTCCAAGATTGGCATGTCTGGGTTGTGATGGTGAGAGATGGCGAGCATGGGTGGCAAGGGTTTGGGAGGAAAGAGAGGAGAGAGTGGAGGAGCGGCGAGAGGTGTCACGCCTCCACATTTCATTACTCAGATAACTTTACGAAAACCATTATTATAATACAATTTCAGTGATAACGAGCGAAAGACCCAATTACTGCAGTAAAGCTAAATAAACGAAGATTCTCTCATTCGTATACGTAATGAATGCAACACGTAGCATAATTAAATAAATTGCCCGCAGGCTTACATCATTACATAAAAGAGAAAGGGTTCAACCCTTTTACAACAACGGCATTCTGCCAACAGATACAAGGCCTTGTGGCTAATAGATAAAGAATATCCTCGATCTTGAAACACTTCTCGTCTTACACTTGAAAAAGAGTTAGCAACGTGAATGAACATAAAGCTCAGTAGGGATCCTAACATGATCCTGAACAATAACAATTTACAGATAACTATGATCATGAATGCTCCAACTTATACTATGTAAATAATGTGACAGTTTGTACTAAAGTATATTTACACAATTACTTTTCTCAAAATCATTCAATTTGTTTGACAATACAAATAGTTCACATTTCTTCTTGTTTTCCATTTCAACAATATCACATGACAAACGTTTTGTTTTTGAAATACATTAACAAAAGTTTCGATTTCCCACATTTACTTACAACTCAATATGTAGCCAACGTCCATTTCCAACATGTTCATTACATTTTCCGAGCCTTAAGTCCAGAGTTAAAAATGTACGCTCACATGTATACATAACCCCCAATACGAAAAATGAAAACAACAAACACCCAACAACTGCTTACTCAACATATAAGATGACCCAGGCTTCTTGAACCATAACCATCATAACACATGATCCATCCATATACACTGGGACAATAATGATAAACAATACTCTGCTCTACTTGCCTTAAGCACAGTAAGCCAAGGATACACCTTTCCATAACACAAGCCAATTTACTAGTCACCAACTGAAAGGTAATGGGACCTTTACCAATTTACCAGACACCCATTGTAAGGTAATGGTATCTCTGCCAAGCGCAACCAATTTCTCCAAGCGCTAGCTGGAAGGTAGTGATACATCTCATTCTCGAAGGATATACATTTCTCATCATCATAATATACCACAAGCATAAATAATCCGAGTGTACTACATACACATAATCTTTTCAACATCACAATGTCATCCTCCACCGATGACCAAAGACAAAACCTGTAAACAATGTATTAAATACACGTAATATGATAATCCGATTCTCACAAAACTTTAAGTCGAACAACAAACATAATAATAATAATATTTAAAGACTTCCAAATCTAACCTCAAGTTCATTTCACGTTACGAAAGGTTACAATTTCATTTTCTTTATGAAAACCAATTTCTACATTCCATTAAAATCCACATCCATGATGTCAAAGCCACAGCCTGGTTTCCTTTTAGCATAATAAATCTCAATTTGTCCCATCATCATGATTAACTCTTCAATTTAACAATTTACACACTTACATAAGCCATAACAATTACAACACATCTCTTGTTTAACTTTACCCCTTTCCAATTCATTGAGCTAATAATATTAAATTAGGGGTTTTTCTTCAACATAAACATGTAAAACTACTCTCCAATTAACCAAAACAACTACCAATTAACAATTAGAAACCCCACATTAACAAACCCTAAAGCTCTCTTACATGTTTTTTGAAATTTCATAATAAACATGCTTTTTGTGCAATAAAATCTACCATATAACTATCTATAGACGAAGTATTGAAAATGATCAAATAAATCCCTACCTCTTGAAGCAAAGAGAAGATGACCCAAAAATCATTGACGATGAAACAACGATTCGCTCATATTAAAGAAAGCCCTCACCGAGCTCTACGTTCTTCTCCAAAGGACTAAGGTGAGAAAACCAATGGATTGAGAGTATTTAGAGCTAGAAAGGAAACCTTTAGAGAGAGAGTGTGGATTTAGGGTTTTGAAATGTTTAGAGAGAGAATGAGATGAAAAAGTGACTCAAAAAGGCTTTCTCTTGCACTGATATACGCATAGATTGCTCGAGCGACCAAAATATCACTCAAGCTAATAGACACAATAAGTGACACCGCTCGAGCAACAAAAACACTGCTTGAGCGAACAGACACAATAAGTGACATTGCTCGAGCGACAAAAACACTGCTCGAGTGTACGATGATCCCCTCCTAATAGTTTTGTAGACTGTAAAAGTTCGCTCGAGTGTAAAAAGTATCTCTCGAGCATAGATATCACGCTTCCAATAGTTTTGTAAACTATAAAAGATCACTCGAGCGCAAGAATGATTGCTTGAGCAAACAGGCAAAAATCTGTACAATAACTCATTGAAAAACTAACTTCCCAACCTGTTCCAAATGCAAACAAAACTCCCAATTGCCAAACTCACCAGCAACAAGATGGGAATGAGATAAACAACAATTAAACACATAAATTCTTGGATCAAAATCAAGACAATGGGTCAAGTCTAAACCAGGGTCGTTATAAGAGGCGACAGTGAGTAGACGACAGCATGGCTCTGTCGGAGAAAGTAAAGGTAGGGTCGTTATTGCAAGAGAAAAGAGACGATAAATGAGGGTGAGAGGAGATAAGAGGTGGTGGTGGTGAGGTGGTTAGAGGTCGAGGTAGTTGGTAGTCGGCAGTAGCATCGCAAGAAGAGAGGTAGAGGACAAAGAGAGGATTAGTAGAGAGGAGAGAGAGAGAGAGAGAGGTTTAGGCTTAGATTTTGAGGTGAGAGAGAGAGTAGAGAGAGGTTTGGCAGATAAAAATTTTAAGAGGAGAGAAAACATTTGGGCGGGAAATGAAGACATCTCAACCGTTGAAGTTTAGATGGGATAATCTGAACTATTGATACAAAATGTGTCTCTTAGACATTTTAAGACATTTTCAAAAACCTTTCTGCCATATTATATAGATATATGATTGTATTTACCATAGTTAGGTTCAGTCTCTTCCTATATAAAGGAGCAATGTATACTTAATTCATTCATATTATTGAATACAAAGTTTTCTTTTTCTCTTCAATTCATAATTTTCATAACACGGTATCAGAGCTTCGTAAGGGTTCTATTTTTCATTCCCGGTAGTCTTCAAACAATTGTTCAACATTTTTTTTGGATACTTTTGTGGGTACTATTTTGCCACTGTCTAGGCTACCTTGTTCATTATTTTTTTTTTCTTGAAAACACTATCACACTACTCAGAATCTTCTCATGATTCTAATGCCACCAATTTGTAAGATGGAACATGGTACCATTCTTTTTCTTCTCTATATGGATGATATGATCACCATTGGAGATGACACAGTGGGAATCTCTAGTCTTAAACAGTTCCTCATTCGCTAGTTTGAGATGAAGGATTTGGATTTTCTTAGCTACTTCCTCGGCATGGAAATTTCTCATGATCCCTCTAGTTACTTTCTCACCCAGGCCAAGTACACCTCTGTGTAGGCATCCTATTTTTGACTGCTCGCAAGACTTAGGCGCTTGGTTCGATACACTCGATGATGAAAGTTGAATTTTGAATTCGCAGCGATTCAGATTCAATTAGGCTCTTGAAATAACCTCAAATCTTCAACATTGACCTTGTTTGAACCTGTGAATTTCATTTTTGGACCTTTTTCCACCCTGAGCTGAGTTTGAATAAAAAAAACAAGGGAGGGGATCAAAGCCTGACCGTGCATCAATGATGGCCGGCCGGCCCTTGGTTGCGTAAAACACTAGCTATCCATTTTTGAAGATATTTATCGCCTTTTGAGCTCGAATTCTGTAAAAACGAAGCTATGTGATTGTTTTGAGGGTTGAACATTATTTGAAGAGCCTATATACACCTTGACAGCTCCTCCCTCCTCCTTCTTCCTTGGCAAGCAATCTTTGAGCTAACCTAGCTTCCTTTGAGCTAACCTAGCTTCTTTATATCATCTTTATACTCCATATACAACCTTGTCTCACCACCTCAGAGTCTTAGTTGATCTTGGAGAAGCAAAATTCAAGCTTGAGGGTGAGTTGAAACCAAGTTTAGATCATCAACAACAAGCTTACCCCTTGAAAGGTATAAGCTTGTTATCTTCTCTCTTGCTTTCATTTATTACACTTGCTTTATAATTCTTGCTATTTTGTATTGTTTAGAGTCAATTTGAAGTGTTTAAGGTTGGGTTTGAAGAGCTACCAAAAGGGTGGAGAGAGCTTGCTCTGTCTACACCTTTACCTATAGCTCAAACCCTTCTTTTTCCACTCTTTTTCTTCGATATTTACACTGATTTTTAGAGTTTTCAAAAGGCTAAAAATCATGTTTTGTGGTTTTAAAAGTGGAGGGGTTACCCACCCTTCCTTCCTCCTGCTTACTAGCCTTCATTCCTTTCTTTATTGTTTAGCTTTTTAAGGTATTTTCATGCATGTTTACCCTCTGTTTTTCACATGCTAAGGGCTGTTTTAGGGCTGTCCAAGCCTTTTAAATTGGCTCATGCTTTGTTTAGTTCATTTGTGGTCTCACAAGTTAGCATATGTAACTTGTTGCATGTTATTCCAAGCTTTCCTTTATTCATTTCCATGTTTAAGAGTCTAAGTTTAACAATCAATCCACCATCCATCTCTTTCATGCTTGAGAATGATTTCAACCGATTGAGATTGTTCAAGACATGTAAGAAAGATTCTTACTTAATGGCTTAATCTTTTCGAAGATTCATTGCCAACGATATAATCTTTCTCTCATGCTTTAGAAGAATCTCTCGTTTGACATTACTTCTTGTTTAGAGGATTTAACATCACCATGGACAAATGGACTAAAGAATGGCAAGGCTTAATAAAATTGGTTTAAAACTTGGATCAACACACATAAAGAAAGTGGTTTAAATTACTCCAACTTGGCTGGACATTATGCCAAGTTCCTTGTGTCAAGAATCGTCACATGCTAATCTATGGCATTTTGATGATTCTTGAAGCGTTGCAACCTCCCTCTTTGAGTTCATTCCATGACAAGAGGGAGGGGTGGTCTTACTCTTTGCATTCTATTAACTTTTGTCCAAAATTGCATTTGCGACCACCAAGCAATCATGTTGCTCATTGATGGCCTTGGAATCAATTTCAACCTTCTCTCAAGGCTTTCCCATGACAGAGAAGGAAGAAGGGACAAATAGAGCTTGAGAATGCTCTGTCTGCATTGATTTCACCTCATAACACAAAAACAGAGCTTTGCACCAAATTAATGCACGGCTGGCCCTTTGTGGGCCCGGCTAGCCATCAGTGATGCATGGCTGGCCCTCAGTGTGTCGCCAGCAGTGCAGTTTTGCAGGAAACAGAGGTAGTGACTGAAGGTGAAACATAGTCGGCTTGGGCAGACAGAGAGCTCTAAGGCGCTGCGCATATAACCTTCATCCATATTTCATTACACTCTTATCAAATGCGATTAATTGTTTCATTAGTATTATTATTATCATAGTTGTGAATAAATCTTGTTGTAATTAATTAGTGATAGCTAGTCGATTTTATTCAAGTGTTATATTTATTTAGGTTAATTAGTGTTAGCTAGTTAATTAATTCAAGTGTTGTAATAATTAGTTAAGTTTAGATATTTATTCAGTTTGTAATAGTTAGCTTAATTAGCTTAGCTAGTTAGCTAGTTTATTCATTCAGACTCTTCTTTGTGAGAGCGTAATGTAATAATGTGTATGTCTTCTAACCCCACGTCTTTCTCCATTTTATTTATCCATTTTTGATGGTTACATTAGAGGCATCACGTTTCAATTAGCATATCGCATGTTTGCATTCATTCATTTGTCCTACATACACTAAGGCTTGGTTCATCATTCTAACTGTATTGTCATTTCAAATACCTCATTGCATATGTGTTTAAATGCATGCTACGAAATTGTTGCAAATAAAATGTTAAGTAGCCGAGCCTATTTTAGTTGCATATCGCATGTGTTGCATTAGACATTTGGCATAGTTCGAAATCATGCATTTTTCTAACTCCTTTGTTTTATCTTGGCTTGGAGTACTAGGTGAGTTTTTTGTACTTTAGCATACTTGCATGAGTGTAAGTGACTGCCATGACTAGCATGCTTGCCATGAGGCTAAATGCTTACTTGATACACTGTTTGAGTGCCTGTGGATGAAAGCTTGTTGCTTGAATTGGAATGATTCAATAAATGAACGTTTAAGCCCACTTTGTCAAGTGGCAAATTCACAAACTTTAAGTCCACGTTGTTAAGTGGCAAATTCAAACCTTTTTTGAAAACAAACATGAAATTGAATTATTCCAATTCGGGAAAACTAGTCTATACCTTGTGTGTGTGCATCACATAGTAATGCTAGCCTAATAAACTGGAACAAGATCATATGTACATAATATTTATATCATAATTAGTAGAGGCTGATCTTTGATCGGGCGAGCGAGGGTACTCAAATGTATTCATGACCTTCCCCTCTCGTACCTAAGTTCCCGAGCTGAGACAATCTTGGTGATGACAGACATGTGGCCTTTGACATGAGTCATGGGTTTTCTAAATTTTCCCAAAATAAAATATTTAGGTGGCGACTCTGTATCTGGCAAAGCAATCAATTTTTGGCAATTTGATTCAAAATCAAATTTTTCAAAAGATTTGCTGGATTTGGACTCTTTGGTGTTTATCAATTTCGCATTACACTTGTGAGATTAGATTCAGAACCGTGGGAGTCTGAACTGTAGGGCTTATTTTGAACTTCCGAAAGGGGGCATGAAAAAGCCGAGCTACATTTTGATCTCTTGGCTCGTACTAGTCTTATCGATTACAAGACGGCCACTACTCTAATTGATCTTTAGACTCGTTTTACATCTCTTGATGATCACTTATTATCTGATGTTACTTTACATTGTTAACTAGTTGGCGGTCTTGTCAATCTCACAATTACTCGTCCAGATATTGCTTATGTTGTTCATATTATGAGTCAGTTCATGATTGTTCCTCACTCTCCGCATTATGATGCTCTGGTTCGTATTTTGCGTTATCTTAAAGGAATTCTGTTTCATGGTCTTTACTACTTTGCTCACTCTTTTCTATAGTTACGTGCATTTTTTTGATGCAAATTGGGTAGGGGATCCTATTGATTGCCGTTCTACTACAGGGTTCTACTTCTTCTTGGTTGACTCTCTCATTGCCTGTCGTAACAAGAAGTGAATTCTTACTGCTTGTTCTAGTACTGAGGCATGAGTATCGTGTTCTTGCTGACACTACTCAGCAGCTTGTGTGGTTTCATTTGCTTCTATCTAATACAGGAGCTTGTGTGGTTTAGTTGGCTTCTATCTAATATGGGAGTTTCTCATCATGCTACTACTAATCTCTATTGTGACAATCAAAGTGCTATTCAGATTGTAGATAATGATGTCTTCCATGATCGCACCAAACATGTTGAGATTGATTGTAACTTTATACAGCAACATATTATTGGTGGCATTATTCATCTTCTCTTTGTTATCTCTATCGATCAGACAACCGATATCTTCACCAAGGCTCATCCTCCAAGGTGCTTTTTAGATGTATTATCCAAGCTCAAGTTGATCTCTACATTACCACCTTGAGCTAGAGGGCAGTGTTAGAATATATTATATTTATTATGTACGTATATTCATTCCATATACAGTATATATGATTGCCGGGACATATTTTAAGGATAGTCCACATGGCTAAGGTTGTTAGCCAAGGTGCCATGTAGATGGACCGAGGTGCCAAGATATGATGCTATTATATCAGAATCCGAGATATTCGGATAAGGGATAAGAGTCCTAGAAGATGTTAGACTACTTATTTGGGTAAGGTTGGACTCTTAGGAGAGTTGATCCTAATCTAAATAAGAGGAGTCTTGGATAAGTGATATCCTTGTAAAGGAGAGAGTCCCTTGAAGACTTCTAAGGGAAGTTGGACACTGATCATTATATGCAGAGGGCACCCCCGTGGGTCTAAGGTATGCTTTTATTTGTCAGTTAGGTACTTGTGTTAATATCTTGTGAGATAAGTTACTAAATTGATTGTTGGAGTGCCCCGGGTTTACGAGTCACCATGGTATAACTTGTCTTCTTATGTGCAGGTGTTGGGCTTTTCTATTTTTCCACGTGTTTGCCTTTGCCACCAATAGGTGGGCTTGTCTAATCAATTTCGAGTTGGTTATTCTTTTGTTTTTGTCAATGAATGTTCATTTTTTGTATTATGTAGATGTTAGTAAACATCCCTTGAAGCTTTGAAAGCCTTTGATTAATGAACTTGGTTCATCCTTTGATTTGTTACAAGCTATGATATGTATTGTTTTGATAAAATCTCGGATATCATTCATACAAACCTTTATTAATTGTATCATTCACTAAGTTTTCAGCTCACCCCTCTCCCTTATATATATGTAGGTGATGAAAAAGCAGGTGATGTCGCCTAAGCTTTGTTGGATGACGTGTTTTGTTTCATGTTTTGTATTCATCTTGAAGATTATGCTTCTTAGCTTTGTAGATCATTCATTTTTGTATGTTTTGGCTTGAGAAGCCTTTTGATCAAGATGTAATGTCAAGTTTATTTTATTTTTGTATCAAAGTTGTAAAACTATGTTAATATGTATGTCATTCATTTAATCTATGCACAACTTTTATGGACTAATTTGATTTAAATTTATTGCTTCTGCATATGTATGCCCCATATGTATACTCTGTATGTGTGAATCTTTGTAAGTGGCCTTTGGTAATCTAGGATTACTAGCTATTACGACATCATTCTATTAGGGGTAGAATGGGGTTTGTGACAGATTGGTATCAACGCACAAGTTCCTTATAGTACATTTATTCACTCACTCTTGGTCCTAAAGAGCATAGGATTTCCCTTAGAATGATTTTAAGATTGCATCATATTGCTTGCTATTTGACAAGGTATATATGATTTCGGCATGTTTATTTACTACTTGTCAACTTGCCTATGTGTTCGTCTTGTTTTAAAGTCATATTTTGCATACTCATAGCATCATGAAATGGGGAAGACCTCCAATTAGATGAGATCATTCCGAGGATAGATTGGACATATTAGAAAGGATGGTAGAAGGTTTGACCCGTGAGTTAAGGCAAGATAGTAGAATACTGGCATCACCTCTACTCAGGCCAAGAAGACAAACGGCCAAAGTGCAGCTCCACTTTCGCCTCTATCTCCTCCAGCACCACAAGTGCCTCCATAGCCAGCATTATATGGGGACGACACATTAATTTTGATCAAAGAATATTTAAGAAAATGAACCCACCGAGGTTTTAGGGAGGGATAGAGCCACTGAAGGCAGAAGCATGGGTTCTTGAAATACAAAAGTTATTTGAAATTTTTCCTAGTATTGACACCGAAAAGGTGCCAGTAGCAGCATTCACACTGGATGACGACGCCCATAGGTGGTGGATGATGATCCAAGAAGGTAATCCAGGTTTGACATGGGCTAGAATTTTGGAGTTATTCTATGACAAGCATTTTCTACTTAATATCTGAGATTGCAAGATCACTGAATTCCAGACTCTGACATAAGGTAACAGAAAGTAGCTGAATATGATTGTCTTTTCACCGAGTTGGCTAGGTATGCATCTCACACTGCCAATACCGAATACAGAAAAGCTAGAAAGTTTGAGAGTGGGCTTCATGGACCAATGCAAGATTGGGTTATTATGCTTAACATTCCGACTTACGCCGGGGTATTGGACAGAGCCATCATGGCAGAAGCTAACTTGAACAGATATCAAAGTTCAGTAGAATCTCAGAGAAAGTGGCATAATTATGACAACGTTGAGCACCATTTAATGCAAATAAAAAGGTGAATGTGGACAGTTCAAGCAACTCAAATAAGGAAAGTGGTACTAGGCCGACATGCACAAGTTGCGGGAAGTAACATTGGGGAGTTTGTCACCGGGCATCTGGAGTATGCTTTGAGTGCGGTGAGATGGGTCATGTAACAACCCTCACTTTGTCTTAGTCATGATTACGTGCATTTGCATGATCCTTGTCTTGATTAAACTTCATTTTGCAGACCTTGATTTGTTTTGTCTAAGTGTTGCTTGCATGCTTTGTTTCTTGCTTAGTGTGTGTTAAGCCGAGGTCATCTTAAGCCTAGGTCACACCCTTGAACCTCTTATATCTAGGACCATCTTGGAACCACTTTGGTTGACCTCCACATTCGCCCTGGCATATTGGCCGAGATGTCATCATCTAGGTCGAGGTGTGCATCACCTAGGCCGAGGTGTGCATCACCTAGGCCGAGATGTGTATCATCTAGACATCCTAAATCTTTGACCCCTGCACCTAGTGATCTTGTTCCTGGACTGGTATGACCTAGACCGAGGTGTGGCACATCTAGGCCGAGGTGTGGCACAGCTAGGCCAAGTGTTATCCTTCCTAGCCGAGATCATCGAAACCTTCTTGCCGAAGCCTATGTCTTGACCCGAGGTCATTGCCTAGTCAGAATGCCCTTGTCACCTTACTTGTTGTACACCCTTGTCATGCTCTTGTCTTGTTAGTCAGTCACCTTTTTGAGGAGAGCCAACCTTTTTTAGGAGAGCTAACCAGTCGTTGCCACGTGTCCCAGCAGAGGGTTAAGTCAGCCGGCAGTAAAGAAAACATATCATTTGTTATATCTTTGTCCTAGAAGAGAGGGAAGTTCTAGGAAGAGAGGAAGAAGAGTTCTTAGAGTGAGAATAGATTTCCAAGCTTGATCTTCACACCTTGAACCATTAGATACGTGTTTTGAAGTTAGATTCTTGACCTACTCTTGTTATTCTTTATGTTCATATGATCACATTGCATGATCTAGCATGATTCATGAGCCATACATTGATTTAAAGCTTGTCTTGGAAAGAAAAAATGATGTTCTTGTGTTCTTGAGTTAAAACCATGTTTTGATTCGAAAGTTTATAACAAGTTCCATATTTTGTGTTTGTTTTCAAGAAGATTTTCAAGTACGGGTACCCAAGTCCATATTTTTGAACTCATATCATGAAATCTCAGATTTGAATAAAGAAGTTATGATTTTAGCATTTATGTCCTTCATGATCTTCGAAAAGAAACCCAGAATTTCTAGACTCCATTTCCCTGAATGTGGTCATCGGGACCATACCTCGGCCAAGAGGTGTGGGACCTCGGCCAAGACCTGGTTGGTACCCAGCATATTTTCCCGAGATGAGAAACAGTGTTTTAACTCCCAGCACATGTTTTGCTTTGTCTTGACGTAGTTTTGAAAGAAATGCCGAGATGATTTACACTCATGCAAAGCTTGTTTTAGGAAATGCATTTCATATCCATCTTTGAGCATTTCTTCTTGTCTTCTTGAAATGCATTCAATGGAATTTATTATATCCTTGTAGGCCTTGGATCCTTGCTTGTAATCCCCACACCCGAAGAGCTATGTGAGTGGTATTTTTAATAAAGTTATGTTCTAACGTTTGATAAAAGCTTTGCTTATTTCGTTTTGGAAAAGTGTTTGTTCAAGCATGAATGATTATCCCTAATTTTTGTATCAAGTATTATGTTCGTTTTGATGACATTCTTGGAAAGTCCTTAGTGCTAGGGCACTATAATGCAACTAGCGCGTTTGTTTTGGAAAGTCCTTAGTGCTAGGGGACTATAATGTAACTAGCGTGTTTGTTTGAGATATCTCCTTTGTCTTGCCACCGATGGTTTACCGCGTGGGTTTGTCTAGAATGTCATCCCTTGTATTATATTGATGCTAGTAAGCATCCCTTGAAGCTTTGAAAGACTTGATAGATGAACTTGGTTCATCCCTTAATTTTGTACGAATTATGATATGTATTGTTTTGATAAAGATTTCGAATATCATTCATTTAAACCTTTATTCCTAATATCATTCACTGAGTATCCTAGCTCACCCTCTCCTTATATATATGTAGGTGACGAGCAAGAAGGCGGTGATGCCTAGATGTGTTTTGCAAGATGTTTTTGGATTCATATTTTGTAGCATCTTGAAGATTATGCTTCTTGGCTTGGTAGTTTATTTCTTTTGTATATGTCAACTTGAGAAGCCTTTTGATCAAGATGTGTCATGTACTTATTTTATTTGTATTCAAGTTATAAGGCCATGTTAAGATGTATGTCATTTCATTTAATCTATGCACAGCTCTTCTGGACTAGTTAGATTTAAATTTATTGCTTCCGCACATGTAAGCCCCATATGTATACTCTGGTTGTGTGTGAATCCTTGTAAGTTGGCCTTCGGTAATCTCGGATTACTGGCCATCACCACACCATTCTACTAGGGGCGGAATGGGGTCGTGACAGGTCATCATGTTAAGGACTGTCCCAAGACAAAGGCTAAGGATGGTAAGAAAAATGAGAGAACCTCGAGTCATGCACAGAAAGGCAAAGAACAGATCAGACAGGGTAGAGTCTTTGCATTAGTGCCAGGGGACACTCAAAGCGTCGAGACTGTAGTGTCAGGTATACTTCCTATTTGCACTTCAGATACATATATGTAGCTCGACTTTTTTGCGCCCCCTTTCGGAAGGTTTGAAAGAAAGCCCTACAGTTCGGACTCCTGCGGTTTTGAATCCAATCTCACAAGTGCAATGTGAAATCAATAAACACCAAAGAGTCCAAATCCGACAAATCTTTTGGAAAATTGATTTTTGGATCAAAAATGCCAAAATTGGACTACTTTGCCAGATACAGAGTTGCCACCTAAATATTTTATTTTGGAAAAATTTAGGAAACTCATGACTCATGCCAAAGGCCACGTGTTCGTCATCATCAAAGTTGCCTCGGCTCGAGAACTTAAGTACGAGAGGGGAAGGTCAGGAATTGAGCACCCCCGCTTGCCCGATCAAAGATCGGTTTCTACTAATCATGATATGAATTTTATCAACATTATACGTTCTTATTCCGGTTATTAAGCTAGCATTACTATGTGATGCGCACAAGCAAGTATAAACTAGTTTGCCTGAATTGGAACAGTTCAATTCATGTTTGTTTTGTGAAAATGTTTGAATTTGCCACCTCAAGTGGGCTTAAAGTTTGTGAATTTACCACTCAACAAAGTGGGCTTAAAGCTGTGAATTTGCCACTAGACATAGTGGGCTTAAATGTACATTCGTTGAATCGTTCCAATTCAAACAACATGCCTTTATTCACAGGCACTCAATCAGTTTAACAATTAAGCACTTAGCCTTATGGTAAACATGCTACTCATGGCAATCACTCACACTCATGTAAGTATGCTAAAGCATTAAAAACTCACCTAATACTCCAAGCTAAAAAGATATGAGTTAGAAAAATATGCATGATTCCTAACTATGTCAAATGTCTAATGCCGCACATGCAATATGCAATTAATAGGCTTGGCTACTAATGTGGCATATGAATTAATTTAAGACATACGGTCTAAGCACATATTCAAAGAAGTATTGAAATGACAATGCAGTTCGAATGATGCGCTGAGCCTTGGTGCATGCAATACAAATGAATGGATGCAAGCATAAGGTATGTTAATTGAAACATATACATAATCTAACCATCAAAAACTGGTAAATAAAAGGGAGAAAGACGTGGGGTTGGAAGACATACATATTATTACATTATGCTCTCATGGAGGAGAGTTCGAATGAATAAGTTAGCTAAGCTAATTAGGTTAATTAACCTAAACTAATTAAGCTAACTATTACAAACCAAACGAAATAAATAGCTAAATTAATTAACTAATTATTACAATAATTAACTAGATAGTAAGCTAATTAAATTAAATTACAACACAAATGCAAGTAAGCTACGTAATTAAAGTATTTAACTACTTTGCCACTACTCCGCCCCGGGAAATGGAAGATGTGCATGTGCATGCTTGGATATCACCTGAAAAGACCTCCTTTTTGCTCCTGAAAGCCTCTATTTGCAGAGTTGAACATTTCCAAAACCATTATGCTCCACCTTACCAACTACCGGCCATGGAAGTGGCCTGCCAGCCATCAATGGTGCTCTGCCGGCCACCTGCTGGCCATGGATAGTGGCCTGTTGGCCACTGATGCACTGGTTCATCTTGCTGCAACAGAGGACAAACAGAGCAAAAAGAGGGTATTCTTACAGATTGTTTGCATAACTCACTCCTCCTTTTCATGAGCAAATCCAAGGAAAGGCGAACTTAAATTACAAACCACTAATTCAAGCAATTTCATTGCATGATGGCTTGTGATTCAAGATGTGCAAGCTCAATAAATGCAAAACAAGACACACAAAACCATCACCCTATCATGCACAATCAAGGGTAATGGAGACCTGGGAAAGTTGGCACATTTCATCACTTTGAGTATGAAATGTCCCAACTTTCCTTGTGTTCAATTAACGTCCGATTGAACAGAACAAGGTACTATCTTGCTCACTTTTAGTCCCAGGTTTTAGTTATTCATTTTACTTTACCAACCATCCATTAATCCAGTTAAGTCCAAAAGGTGAGTTAAAGTCCTCTAATGGAAAGAAGGCTCAAAACACAAGTTGCTTTGGGTATGAAAGAAGCCTCATACCGTTGGTAATGAACCCCTTAAGGGATTAAACCATTAAGTATGAAACTTAAATTTCACACTTAGGTAAATAAGTGACTTGAAACCACTTTCAAAGAAAAATTAAATGCCAAGAAAGGAGAGAGGTTGTACAGATTATACATGTTGAAATTAAGTATAAAAAGCCCAAAATAAGCACTATCAACTCAAACAAGTGGTGTCTAATGGCCTAAAACACCAAGCTTGTGAGGACTATTACACTACAAGCATGCAAAACAAGACTCAAATGACTTAACCAACCCAAAACAAAGTTAAAAAGTCTAAATCAGAGACTAAAGTATGCTGGAATAAAGCTACAACAAGCTAAAAAAATAAGCTAAAGCATGGCACCAACTAGGTGTAGACTCGACTTGCTTCGCGCCCCCTTTCGGAGAGCTTGAATTGGTCCTACAGTTCGGACTCCTGTCACGGTTCTGAATCTAATCTCACAAAGTGCAATGCGAGACTGATAAACACCAAAGAGTCCAATCCGGCAAATCATTTTAAAAAATCGATTTTGAATCAAATAATGACAAAACTGGACTGTTTTGCCAGATTACAGAGTCGCCACCTAAATATTTTGTTTTTGGGAAATTTAGGAAACCCTGACTCGTGCCAAAGGCCACGTGTCCGTCATTACCAAAGTTGCCTCAGCTCGGGAACTTGGGTACGAGAGGGGAAGGTCCTGAAATGAGCACCCTCGCTCGCCCGATCAAAGATCGGCCTCTATTATAATGATATGTTGTTTTATAAACACGTGTTCTTATTCCGGTTATTAGCTAACTTTACTATGTGACGCATACACAAGCAAGTATCGCAAGAATTGGAACAAAACAACTCATGTTTGTTTTCGAAAATGGTTTGAAATTGCCACCCTCAGGTGGGCTAAAACACGGATTTGCCACCTCAAGTGGGCTTAAAACATGATTTGCCACTTCGCAAAGTGGGCTTAAAACTCGTATTTATTGAATTGTTCCAATTCAAACAATCAAGCCTTCATCCACATGCATTCATGCAGTTAATCATTTAAGCACATAGCCTCATGGCAAGTATGTTATCATGGCAACACTCACACTCATGCAAGTATGCTAAAGCGTAAAACTTACAGAGTACTCCAAGCCAAAACAAAAGCTAGTTAGAAAGATGCATGATCGTAACTACACGAGATGCCTAATGCAACACATGCAACATGAATTTAATAGGCTTGGCTACTAAGATAGCATATGAATGCAAAAATTTGATAACATGTTTTGAAACACGTATTCAAATAAGTATTGAAATTGCAATGCAGTTTGAATGATGTGCCGAGCCTAGGTGCATGCAAGACAAATGAATGATGCAAACATGCGAGCATAAGGTATGCTAATCGAAACATGACCCTAATCTAATCATCAAAAGCGGATAAATAAAAGGGAGAAAGACATGGGGTTAGAAGACATGCACACACGCACGCACACTTATTACAACGTTGTGCCTCACGAAGGAGGGTCCGAATAAATAAGCTAACTAGCTACGCTAATTGAGCTAATTATAAACCAAAACTAATTAACTAACCTAATTAATTACAACATGAATTAATTAATTAAACACTTAACTAATTAATTACAAAACGACTAGGCTAATGAACTAATTCGCTAAACAATTTAAATGAAAGGCCTCGGGAAGCGAGGGATGCTTTCATGCTCGATTTGCTTCCTCCCGGAAATCCATCGCCTTGCCTTTGGATGCCTCCGTTTGCACTTGTTTGATCTCTGAAAATTGTGCCAACTCCTAGAATGCCTCTGCTCCAACTGAAGAACATACTGATGCAAAATTCATTTCTGGCCGGTCGGCTACCAATGGAGGCTGTCGGCTACCATTGGTAGCCGGTCAGCTGCTTCAACTGGCCGGTCGGCCACTGATTTCCTGGATTTCCCTTTTTGCTGCAACAGAGAGCAAACAGAGGCAAAGTAGTGTATTCCAAGGAATATACGTGTTTACTTCTACTCTCCTTATCATTTCCCAAGCTCAAAGGAGTGTAGCTCTTGGCTCTCAAGCCATCAACCAAGCATTTCCACGCATGATGGCCAAAGAACCAAGCTTGTGCAAGGTCAATGAAGGCACAAACAAGACCAAAAACAACCACCACCCTATCATGCATGATCAAGGGTGACGGTGACTAAGAAAAGTGGCACGTTTCATCACTTTGAGTATGAAACGTCCCATTTTCCTTGTGTTTGGATTAACGTCCAATCCAAACACATGCAATGCAACACAACATGCTTAACTTGCTCAAGTTTTACTTGTCATGTTTTATTTACCCATTTTAGATTACCAATCCATTCTTTAATCGGTTAAGTCCAAAGTGAGAGTTCTCTAATTGGAAAGAGGGTTTAAGCCACAAGTACCTTGAGCATGAAAGAGGCCTTATGCTGTTGGTTAGTAGAAACCCTCAAGAGATGATCAAAACCATTAGGCATGAGGGCCTCAATTCCACACTCAAGCCAACAAGGGGCTCAAGGCCACTTTCAAAACAAAGTAAAAAGTGAAGAAAATGGGGAGGTTGCAGATATTTTAGTGCTGAAATGGCGTGCAAAAAGACACTAAATCATGTAAGCAACACATGCAAGTCATGTTAAAAAGTCTAACTCACTAAGCTAGTGAAGATCACAACACCATAGCCATGCAATACAAAGCTCAACTGACCAAACCAGCTCCGGACAGAGTTAAAATATGCCAAAATAGTGGCCAAAACATGCTGAGATTAAGGCATGAAAGACTAGAAAAACATGCTCACATGTTAGCTCATAAACAAGACTCAAGACATAACTCTCAAAGGCAATGAAAGAGTAATATAAATAAGCATGTGACAGAGCTGTATACACTGAAACTACATGTTAAAAGACACTACAACATGCAATCATTCAAAGCAAAACATGTTTAGAGGCCTAAAATGCCAAGCTAGTAAAGCCATTTGCACTACAACTATACAAAACAAAGCCCACATGATCCAAGCAGCCCAAAACAGAGTTAAATCATGCCAAATCAGAGGCAAACACATGCTGGAAATAAGCTAAGTTAAGCTACAAAAATATGCTACCATGTGATGCTAACTAGGCATAGAAGTGAGACACAAGGAGGGGAGGCTAACCCCTCCATTTTTGGACTTCAAAACATATTTTTTACCACTGAAATAACTCTGAATTTCAGTGGTTTAAAGGCCCAAAAACTTTGGTTTTAACATGCTAAAAGATGGTGCAAAGGTTCATACAAGCAAGCAACAAGAAGGGTAGACAACCCCTTAACACAAAATGACTTCAAACCAACATGTTAAGGCCCAAAAATCAGAACTTTTTGTAGTTGAAAACTAGGCCCAAAACAGTATAAAGAGATGGCAAAACAAGTATGTACAAAGAGCTTAAATGAGGTAAGTCTTATACCTTTGAAGCACAGCACAAAACAACCACTCTTTTAGGCTCAAACAACCTTCCAACAGCCCAAAATAGGTCCCAAGAGGCCTCAGCTCCAAGGTGGTCCAATTTGGTTAAGGGCTAGTGTGCAAATGTGTAGAGAATTCTAACTTTCAAGCACAAAACAAGAGGAGAGAGAGAGAGAGAATTCTAGAGAGAAAGGAAGAAATTTGCTCAAAAATTATCTAACCCTCCAAAAAGGGGGAGAGACCCCCATATATATAGAAAATCAAGCTAAAGGCTTGTATTCATCCCTCCATACATGTGTATGGAGATGAACATTAGTGAACAACAGCTGGCACAGTTGGCAAATAAATATCTGAAAAAGGAGAAAAATGGCCGTCGGCCATTATCAGTGGCTGACCGGCCATAAATGTAGCCGACAGGCCATAAACATAGCCAACCGGCCACCACTGGTGGCCAACAAGCACAAGTCATGGCTGGCAGGCTGGGAGATGGCCGATAGGCCACCCTCTCCTCCAGAAGTGAAACAACAAGCTCTTGGTCCACAACTAAGCACAAAACAGATAAGATTAGAGGCTCCAAGGCAAGGCGTTTAGCCGAGACCTTCAGGGACTCAAAACGAACACGAGCAAGCACAATCATCAAGTGTTCAAACTAGGGATGAGCATGGTCCGGATTGGACTGGATTGGAGTAAAACCAGGACCAATCCGTTATCTACGAATCCTGAAAAATTGGAACCAATCCAATCCGTTTAAATCGTGGAACCAATCCGAACTAATCCATTTAAACACGAATTGGATTGGTTTAGGACCACAGATTTACATAATTAAATAACAAAAAATATATATAACACTTTAATTTCATAAAAATATAAATATAGCATCATATTAGTTTCACAATAGCAGCATGTCTTTTCGTAATAACGACAAATTGTTCTAGAATTTAAACAACCATAAAAAAACTAGTTCTACCATAAGTATTTAGACCATTACAAATTAACACTAAAAACTAGCAAACAAAAGTAATAAAAGAAGATACTATACAAGTTTAGGTTTGGATTTAAGTTTTATATGAAATAAGAGAAGATACTATGTAGGAGGATGTATAATAAAAATATGGACTATCTGTAGACGGTCCGGATCGGTTCCAATCCGGAACCGTGGGGTTCAATCCGGAACCAATCCGTGAACTACGGATTTTTAATTTTTCAATCCAAAACCGAACTATGGATTCAAAAAACCAATCCAAACCTACTAGATTGGACTAGATTGGATCGGATTACGAATTTCACGGATTCCTTGCTCAGCCCTAGTTCAAACGATGACGTCCAAGTCTTGAAGACGGTCAAAAATGGGGTGTCTACAGTTGCCCCTCTTTGACAGAACTCGAAAGTCATGAAATGACGGGAGTGAATGTCAAAGCCCAGAGACGACCCATTTTTGACAAGGCCGAAGACTTAGACGAACAAGCAAGCAAAAACAAAGAACGGTTGCGCCCACAGGCTGCCTACGTATCCCTTTGCAAGGAATCAAACTAGCGTAGTTCTGGGGCAAGATGCAAATGACATGCACGATGCAAGAGCATAAGTTATGATCATGCAATGAGACTATAACGAAATATCTAGATGCAAATGCGATGCAAAGAAATGCTATAGCAAACTCATACATAAGCAAGTAAACAAACACGCTATTTAGGGGAGTTACGAACCAAACCACATTTCATGCGGAAAGGATGTAAGAAAATTATGCAATCTTAACTACGCACCATGCAGGAAAGACAAAGAACAACACAAACATCGGGCGCACCCGAGACAGCAAAGAAGATTCCAACGCGTGGCATACCCGAGGAAAGAAATGGTGTGAATCTAGGGACACACCCCAAGGTTTCGAACCAAAGAGAGCATATGAAAACAATTGAAACACATCCAAATACTATGTAACCAAAACAAAGAGCAATATAAGCATTAGAACCCGTCCGAATGCTTTTAACCAAAGCGTCCTAACGTGCCACACGCAAGAGGAAAAGAGGATGGTGCAAACACCGGAGAATGGTATAAACATCAGAGCACGTCCCAATGTTTCTAACCAAAACAGGGCGGTATAAGCATCGGAACATGTTCCAAACGCTTCTAACTAGAAGGGTGGTATAAACATTAGGCACACGTCCCAATGTTTCTAACCAACAAGAGAGGTATAAGCGTTGGGCACACATCCCAAAAGCTTCTAACTGGGGGGTTGGTATAAACATCGGGCACACGTCCTAATGTTTCTAACCAACAAGGGAGGTATATGCGTTGGGCACACATCCCAAGCGCTTTTAACCAAAACAAGGTGTGGTGTAAGCACCGGGCATACCCGCATGCTTCTAACCAAAACAAGGTGTTCAAAGGACAGGAATGATCTTACCCGGAATCCCTCTGAATGAACCGTACATATAATATCCTCTGCATAAGAAAGAGACTTAACAGATACAGCAAGATAGGAATGCATGTTCCATGCAGGATTAATAGCATGTTTTATGCTAAATACCAAAATTCATGTTCTATGCGAATGTGAGAAGTGCATATTTTATGCAAACGTGAGAAGGGCATATTCTATGCAAGTGTGAGAAGTGCATACTCTATGCAAACATAGCAAACGCATGCTCCATGCTCGATTAACAAATGCATGTTTTATGCAGGTGAAAAGTGCATGTTTATGCAAGTGTGAGAAGGGCATATTCTATGCAAACGTAGCAAATGCATGCTTCATGCTCGAATAACAAATGCATGTTCTATGCAAGTGAGACTATGTAGGACCTCATGTGAAAGGCACGTTCTATATAATGACAAAGAGGTGCACATTCTATGCAAAGAAAAAAGCGGTGCATAATATAAACAACTCGATTGCAACCTCCAACCTACTTCTCGGAGGAGTTGCAACAAGTTAAAAGGATACACCTCGCACGTGTTGAGTATTACACACTGAAAACACGGTCCAGAGCTTCTGCAGAGACCATTTGAACTTAAAAGTGTACTTTCCTTGCACTTTCTTGAGGGATTAGGGCATAAAATAACAGAACAACATCCAAGGAGAGCATTAAAGGCCTGCCGGCCACTCTGGAAAGCCACCGGCCACCCATCGGCCACAAAATAATGTCATCGGCCACAAATGGTGGCCGTCGGCCATCGATGACAGATTCAGGGCAATTTTGGCATTTCACCACGAGTCTTTAAATGTAGGGCTTCAACCCTCATTCCCTCACTTCTTCATTGCCAAAAATCACTATTTTCCCTCTCTAGACCTTAATCCGCCTTAGATCCGAGCCTCGAACACGTTTTCCAACGCCCCAAAAACATTTGATTCGATAAGCCCTCATAGTTTACAACACTTTGAACTGATTGAAAGTTGCTTTAGGTGTTTCTTTTTTCATTTCCACCGCTTGAGGTTTGTTTCCCTCGAGTTACCCTTGAGTTTAGTGCCCTTTTCCGGCCTTTGACCTTTTCTTCCATTTTTCCTCTCTCAGAGTTGACTTTTGTGGACTTTTGGCATTCCCTGCTCATTTTCCACATTTTCGACCATTTTCTCATCTTTTCTTGAGATGGCGGATGACATCCCACACAACGGAGCTCCTCTAGGGATGGAGGTGGATCCAGAGTTCGAGCCATTGTCACTCAGTATTCGATCGTTCGACCTGGCGACGTATCATCCTGAGATACACGTGCTACCTCCTGATAGCATCCGTCAGTTCAGGAGGTTATTACGAGGCGCTCCCGAGGACCTTTTACTGCGCGAGCCGGAGTCACATTTATCCCATGGCACCTCCGAGGTATACACTTTTTCATTTTCCGCAATGTAGGTTGCATTTCTTGTGTAGCTCACACTACCTTTCATCTGTTCATCCCAAACACATTCTTGCACTGTATTTCTTACACTGCCTTGCATCTGCTTGTCCTGAACATACCTTTGCACTACATTTCTTACACTACCTTGCATCTTCTTGTCCTGCTTACAGGGGGATTCACATGCCATTTGAGGATACACGACCACCTCCGCTTATGGTGCTTCCCGACGCAGTCCGTCACATCATTGACGAGGCTGGCTTCGACGCATTTTGCATGGGGCTCTCACGTCTCATAGCGAGCCGGCCTCTACTGGGTGCTTTAGTAGAGAGGTGGTGGGATACCACCTATTCCTTTCACTTCTCTACAGCAAGGGAGATGACGATGACTCCCTTTGACTTCTCTATGCTCACCGGTATAGTGGTAGGGGGTCATCCGATTCCTTACGACACAGACATGGGCGAGTGAGAGGCCGCTCAGATCTACCTACTGGGGATTCACCCACCCATCTCCCGATCAGGGATGGTCCGATATACATGGTTCACTGATCATTTCAGAGAGACGGCGCTGACGACCCGCGAGGAGACCGAGTACTATGCCCGAGGTTTCCTTATGTTTGTACTTGGCACTACTCTGTTCGCCGACCAGGCGAACACCGTCGGGCTCTACCTCATGAGTGCCTTGGTGGACCTGTCTTGCGTCAGATTTTACGACTGGGGCGGCGCAAGCTTGGCTACACTATACGGGTATATGAGCTCCACCTCCCGCCGGAGTAGGTATCTGCTAGGAGGCTACTGGAGGGCCTGCGAGGTATGTCCTACCCTTCTGTTTTACATTTCCGGTTATGTCTTTTGCTTCGCATTTTCTGTATACTACACACACCGTACACTGCACTGCACACAATCTGTTTTCTACTTTACATTATCTGTACACTTCTCTCTACATCATCTGTATTCATCTGATATATACTTGCTGTTGTCCTTCCGCCTTCTGCAGCTATGGGTGTATGCTTATTTTTCGAGGCTTACCCCAGAGCCAAAGGTAGAGATGCCTCTCATAGTACCATACTCACACAGGTACGACCTGAGATGCCAGCGGAGGCCCTGGGAGTCATTATCATTTTTTCGTCGATTCTTCGACACCGTGACCGCAGCAGAGGTAACTCAAACCTTGCAGTTATTTCAGCTCTACTTCATATTGCATCTCTAATGGCAGCTAACAATCTGTATATTCACTATTTGCAGATCACCTGGCAGCCGTGGGCAGTGGTGCCTAATGGGGTCAAAGATCAGTTTGCTAGTGCCCGGGAGGCTTCCCGGTTTCGGATCTTGCTCGAGGGCCCAGTCTGTCGGGCATGGTTCTTAGGGGAGCGATTCCTGCACCAGAGCCTCGGCTTGCCCGAGCCGGTAGTTCCGATGCCACCTCCCACATATATGAGGATCACAGAGAGATACACCATGTAGCAGATGATCGATTTCACCAGAGGTTGGGACGCTGACTTCTTCAGACTTGAGGGCAATTACACTACCTTTATCCAGACATACCTCATGCCACCTCTTACTAGCGCCCGTAGGGGTGAGAAAGCTAGAGCTCCAGCTGCGAGAGAGAGAGCCGGAGGCTCTAGGGCGACCAGGGCTCATGATAGGAGAGGTTCTCAGACAAGACAGAGGGTAGGATGGCCAGAGCTGCCTACCACACTGACTTGCTGGCGACCCAAAGGGGAGGCTTACTAGATTCCCATCGAGCCTGCACCAGCTGGTCACAAGCTTGTCGGAGTTCGAGGCCCGACCCCGATATGTACTATACTTTACATTTTGCACATTCAATTCATTTCAGTTATGCTTTATAGACTGCTGATCATCTCAACACATTTACAGGCATCCATAGAGTACACCGGACATGCTCTCAAGCTAGCGGCTTCTCTGATGGGGATGGTTCAGACGAGTATGAACCTACTCAGCCTCTACAGGATTCTAGTAAGTTTCTTCAGCTTACATTTCCAGCCATCAAACTTTCTGCCGACACATTAGCATTTCAACTGCAATCTGCTCCATACCGATCTGATGCATTACATTAACAACACTGCATTGATACACTGCTTCCACACACTGCATACAACACTACACTCATCTTTGCATCCAATATATACCATAATGATGTATTTGACAAATTACACTTTTCAGATCGCTTTTCAGATACCGGCCCCACCGGACGCCCTAGCGAGAGTCGCAGCAGGACCTTTAGTGCCTCTCCCGACAGCAGGGAGAGAGAGATGAGGGACTTCGACACACAGCCGAGGCAGAGCTAGACGTACTCATAACAAGAGCGGCCCACCAGAGCCTATCCCGGATGATGATGAGACAGATGAGGACGAGGAGCCAGCGAACCCCCAGTGAGAGTCCTTTGAGGGTGGAGGCGACGGTACTGGCTCGAGTTCTAAAGGCGGTGGCGATGCTGAGGAGGGCTCCGAGGGGGGGAGCGGAGACAGCTCTGGATCAGGTTCTGGCTCAGATTCAGACAGTGGCGCCGATAGCGATAGCTCTGAGTCTGCTCTGCCGAGGAAGAGGACGAAGAGGGCCTCTCGATCCTGAGGTGGTTGGCGCCGATTCAGATTTTTTTCTTAGTTTTCTTTTTGCTAGTAGTGTTAGCACATTGTACAGCCTTAGGCAGTTTTATTTTCTTAAAAACATGTACTCTTTGTAAAAAGAAACCATGATTGAAATGAAAACAGCTTTTTTGCTGAAAACGTGTTGTGTTTTATATTCTGAGCATCGCATTGCACCATTTTACATGAAAATAGGATTGGATGGAAATTGGATGTTTTATTGGCAACTGCTTAATCAGGTAATGAACCAACCAACACATAACAAACAGAGTAAAACAACTCAATGAACAAAACAACAACTCGACAATCAATATAAATACAACTCGATAAGCAAATCAACAACTCGATAAGCAATTTGACAACTCGACAAGCAAAACAACAACTCAATAAGCAATTCGACAAAATTCTTAAAGAGAGACAGAAAAATGCACCAAGAGTGGAACAAAATACAGGTTCTTAGCACTCTCAACACACGGATGGACTAGAGGGCAAAATGGGAGGCCACCGGCCATAAACAGATGCTGCCGGCCACCAAAAAAGACTATCGGCCATTAGTAGTAGCCGGTCAGCTACAAAAGTGTCCGGTCGGCCACTAGTGTAAGGAACCTCCAGATTGCTGTCACCTGTCTTCCACTCAGCACCTTATCTTCTACAAAAGCTCCAGCTTCGTGGTTTCTTCAATTCAGCTCTATTTTTGCCACAAATGGAGCCATTCTTTACTGAAAAACTCTCGACTTGGGTTGCAACTTTGGATGGCTCGGAAAACCTAAATTTCTGAGGTTTCGGGATAAATGCACTATTCCCGCTAAGTTGTACCCTGCTGTGTTTTCCATTCCTTCGTGCCGCGGCTAGATGTTGGAATCCGGCTACACATGTTTTTAGCTTTGGAGGACAAGAGATATGCCCCATAATCGAAGAATTCCAAGTTTTGATGGAATCCCAGCGCGATGAGGAAATCTTGCCCCAATCGTGTTTTGGCTATATCTAGGCTTTAAAAAGAATGTGTGGGCTTACTTTACACGATGCTCGATCTTTAGTTCACAACGGGGAGTTAGAAATTCCCAGCTTGATTCATCAGTTTTCTGATACCGGCAACCGCGACAATCGTTTTTGGCAAAGTTTTCGGCAGCATGCCCTTTGCTTGTGTATGTTGGCTCATTTTCTGCTTGCCCCCAGCTTCGGAAGCTCTAGCATTCGCTTGATCGAAGTGGCCCAAGGATTGAAAGAGGGCAAGAGCTGCATTGGCTTGACACTAGTCGAGACTTTGATGGGCTTGGATGCTTTCCATCGCCGGGAGGCAACCAAGTTTGCAGGAAGTCCATTACTCTTACAGGTAATGTTTCCCACCCTTCTCATATGTGTTTCTCACATCACTCGGGCCTCAAGCTCTGTTTTTCTCTCAAAAGCCCTTTCTCACTTTTTCTCTCCACATACACCTCTCTATTCTTTAATCTCTCTTATTTTTCATCCCTCCCCAGGTATGGCTCATGGATAGGTTGAAAGTAGTGGACGCTTTCCCTGCATATTCGGTGCGCGGCTATTTCTTTCGCCAAAGGCTAGTTGATTTCCTGAACGAGGGATGGTGGTGCCACTGGATGTGCAACAGGTCCGCTGTTGACATTGCTTGGCATTGCCCCTGATTTGATCTGCCTGAGATGAGCTCCAGTATGTCTCGCCAGCCTAGTATTCAGTTGGTTGGTTTGACACACTGTGTCTTCTACTTTCCATTATGATTTAGGCGTCAGTTCGGACACGACCAGACTTGCCCAGAAGAGGGGATAGAATACCCGACTTCAATTCCAATCCGAGGCTCACAGCTAGCTCACTGTTCCACTGCATGGAGAACAAGAGAACTTCTGGCTCCCACTCCCAATTTCAGTTGTGCCCTATTTGGCGAATGCATAGCTTGGCTGGATGATGAGGCACAAACCGGGCCTTCTTTGGCATTTGAAGCTTCTACAAGCTCTGGAAGGAGACGCAGGAACACCTGACTCAACTATGCCCCAAGTTTATTGCTTTAATCTGTACTTTCAAGTTTTCCTTTTGAATGTAATAAAAAGCAACTTTCATTTGTATCAAGAGTCGGAGAACTCTGTATTGAAATCAATGAAATTGAACGTTGTGGGCACTGAAAATTTTCCTTTTGGTCCAAAAATAGTCTAAGTTGTAAAAAGATTAATTTGAACAAAATCAACTTTTATTAAAACTTTTCAAAACCATTTTCAACAAGGATCACAACAGGACACACCCAGAATCTATCCTTGAGATGTACAACCCCGAATCCAATAACCTCAAAGTTGCCCCTTGTCTGAAAAGCACTGCACTGTACTGTAACCAGCTCTCATAGTGAAGATCACAACCGAACTCTTGGATATAGAAAAGCCAAAGAAGACCAAAATAAACTCATGGACAGTTGATTTGGAAGTGTTTATGGCTGGACTTCAGAATGAAGTTGCTTACGTATCCCGAAGATGGGAATAAAGCCTTACGTAGTTCAGTTCAGGTTCACTCAGGTATTAACACTCTCCTTTTGCGCTCTAACTTTTGCCAAGGCGGCCTTTTTCGAGTTTTCAACCTTACGAGCTCAGTTTTTCTTTTTTCAAATTTTTTGTGCTCTAACTTTTGCCTAGGTCACCCTTTCGGGTTTTTGGCCTAGCGAGTCACTCAGGGGTAGCATTTCTTCAACTTGTCCATGTTGATTGGTTGGGAGAATTTGAGGCCATCTAAGTCCATAAGAATGACAGCTCCACCTAACCTAATCGATTTGATGATGTAAGGACTAGTCCAATTAGGTCTGAACTTGCCCCTAGGGTCATGGATGGGAGCTCGGTTATCTTTGAGAACCAAATCCCCTTCTTTAAGATTCCTAGACTTAACCTTCTTGTTAAAAGCCCTGGCAATCCTACATTGATAACTTTGGACGTGGTACAGTGCTTTCAGATTTCTCTCGTCGAAGAACATTAGTTCCTCGAACCTGCTTTGCTGCCAATCCACTTCCACTATCTAGCACTCAGCCATGACACGCAGCAACGGAACCTCAACTTCAATCGGTAGAATAGCTTCCATCCCATAAACCAGAGAATACGGAGTTTCCCCAGTAGATGTTTGAATTGATGTTCTGTAGCCCCAGAGAGCAAATGGCAACTTGTCTGGCCAGTCCCTGTAGGTTTCCACCATCTTCTGTAGAATGCGCTTGATGTTCTTGTTGGCGGCCTCAACAGCTCCGTTGGTTTGCGGCCGATATGTGGATGACTTATGAAAAGCCATGTTGTATTTCTTCAACAAGTCGATCACTTCTTTCTTAAAGTGGGAACCGTTGTCCGAGATGCACTACTAAAAAAAGGGCATATTGCAACGTTTGTTTTGTGGTGTTTATGGAAACGCCATTATAGATTCATTAAACACAGCATTTTAAAAACGTTGTCTTTGATCTCCGTTAAACGATGTCGTGTTGGGTCAATTTATTAACACCATCCTGGACTCCGTCTCTCACTTTTTCTGCCTCTTCCATAACCCCGATTTAAAGCTCAAACACTCTCTCTCTCTTCCAAAACCCTCGATTTGAAGCTCAAACACATAGACTCTCTCTCTTGCTCGTTCGATCGATTACAGATTTTGTATTGTATGTTCTTTATCAATGTTGATCGAAGCTCAACAACTCTCGATTTTAAGCTCAAACACACAGAACTCAACCGCAGCAGTTTGCTCTAGCTGTTCTTCATCAATCGCAACGATCTTTGTTCTTCATCGATCTCGAGGCTAATCAAGTGAGGACGGGCACCAGATGGTCTAGACTCCGATCTCTTTGTCTATTACTGCAAGCACTGCAGATCTCATGTCCTCATCACCGGTTCGCTTCTCTCTTTCTCTTCGTCTAATTCATCTCAATTCACCTTCACCTACTTCTCTATTTGAATCTATCTATGTTATCTACTTACCTATATATACACACATTTATATGCACTAACTTCATTTCCACACACACACAAAAACTAAACAATATTGGATTATCATCTTTGATTTTGTTATTTAGAGTGTTTGTGTTTGTGGTTTTTTTTTTTTTAAAAAATTATTTTGGTTTTTATTTTGGTTTTTAACTTGTTGAGACTGCTAGTGTATGTGTTTCTGTTCTTCATCAAAATCAATTTGTTCTTCATCAAATCGCAGATCCAAAATCCAAAATCCAAAATCCAAAATCGATCTGTTCTAGCTGATCTCTCTTGCTCTTATCTCAGGTACATTTTTCATTCTCTACTTTCTCATTGTCAAATCTGCTGATTAACTCTGTAATTTTTTCATTCTTTAGTTTTAAAAAAAAAGAAAAAACAAGTTTATATAATTTGTGATGATCATGTTATTCTATAATGTGATACCAATGGTGAGACAATGGTCCATTGGTAGGGCCCATATGGATGTTTTCATTCGGATGATCTTGTTGGGTTTGTGTCTTATATTTCTCTAGGATTCATATAGTTATGGGTGTTTTACATGCATTTTAATTAGGTTGTCACTATAGGAAAAAGGGCGTACCATAATAATGAAGAATACTTTGTACTAGTATAAAGGAATCTGGCGGTTGGGCATGTTATTGTGGTTTTATTCAACCTGTTGGATTGCTAGCTTTTGGAATCATTTACAACTTCATCTGCAACAGCGTTGGATGTGCTTTGACTTCCCTTGAACAAGTTCGTCATGACCTGTGTGATTATGTTTATTTGTATTTTTTAGGTTGAAGGAACTGACCTCTAGAACAAAGTTATAAATTTGTATTAGTTTTTCGTGTTAGTTTATCTGAAAAATGGTAGTTCATGGTTGGTGATGTCTGTAGGCTCTCCTGTTCCCCTGTATTAGTTTACCTTTTTTTTTTTGCAAGAGTTTTTATACCATTGCTATGCTCTTTCTCCCAGTTGTCTGTTTATTTTCGCAGTGTATCTGTGAACTGACATACTTTCTGGTTCGAGTTTAAATCCAGTTCAAAAACTTTGCTTCTTGAATGACTGACTAGTCATTGGAAATGAGTTAATTAATCATCAGTAAAGTTATTTATGTGATCTGAAAGAACATAGCATGTTTAGCCATATGATATACTAAAATCAAACCAGCAATGTAACAGCCCACTGAGAGAAGATAGAATCTGTGTGCATTTTCAGTTTTCTGTCATATATTCTTTTTGTATATATATTTTTTTATATCCAGTATTTGGATGTTCAGGTGAAAAGCTTGAACCATTGAGTTGGGATTTGAGGATTCAAATAGCTGTAGATGTAGCAAGGGCATTGGAATACCTTCATGATGGGGTAAGCCATAATCTTTGACACAGATTCATTCCTTTTTTCCTGGCCTTTTTAGAGTATATGAATATTATTAAAAAAAAATGGAAAAAGAAAAGAAGATGAAGCTATAGTTAGTTGTCATGTATAATTGCTTGGGCTCTTATACAATTAGGTGCATATTATACTCGGTCAAAGTAGGTAGTTGATTTTGGGCTTTGATAAAGGCCACTGAGGCAGTTCCAGATTTGAAGACCTATTTGGCTGCAAGGTTTTCGCTCAAGGTAGGCATGAATTAACCCCTAAGGTAAGGTTGCACAAGCATCCTGCAAAGGCACTTCTAAGTTCGTTATCAATCACAAGAACCTTAGAGAAGTATATTTAAAAATTTGGAAGGCGCCAAGGAATTCTTTTAGTTGCCTTGTATCCCTTTTCTTTTATAATAGTTTCTTATTGCTCATAAAAAAGGAAAGTTAGGAGTAAATCTACAGTCTATGAAATTGAATTTTGATATGAATTTCTTTGTTGCATATTACAGGTTACTTAAGAGGTTGGATTTTCCAGAAATGAAATTTAGCTTGTAT
The DNA here is from genome assembly GCA_036172215.1 of Camellia granthamiana. Lineage (NCBI taxonomy): Eukaryota > Viridiplantae > Streptophyta > Magnoliopsida > Ericales > Theaceae > Camellia > Camellia granthamiana. Next base: position 86,768,645 of record CM069912.1, read on the forward strand.
TTTATGGGCTATGAGGTAAAGTGTTCTGCATTACTTTTGCAATATATTTTTTTTCTTTCTATTTCTATCTTCTAAAACCATGAGATTCTAATTTTTTTTTATTTTTTTTCTGTTTTTGCCATACGTTCGTTGATGTTCTTTTTAAACCTTGTTGCAAGGAGGAGACAGTTGATTGGTGCTCTGCCCTCTACAAAGAGGGATGAACACTTGGATGGAGTGAAAGACAACTGTGTAATTGATCCACAACATTAGGGATATTGTTGATAACTTGGGATATTAGCTCTTTCTAGGATGGTACACTTTTTGTCTTTTTAACTAGTACACGTACATGGGCTCCTCCTTTTGGTGATTTGTAGTGAATTCACTTAAAAACAATTAACTTGACATCTCTCTCTCTCTCTCTCTCAGGACCTAACATCAGCTCCCAGCAATGCAATTGATTGTACTGTTTGGACATTCAGTCAGAAGGCTACAATTGGGCTCTCAACCAAAAAATATATATAAAATTGGATTCATAATTTCATAAGTTTCACAAAAAGTATGTTAATTTAGTTTTATGAAACACTAACGGTAATTTAAATAAGTAAAAGTTAAAAAATATATATTTATTATATAATGTGTGCCACTAAAGTGGTAAGAGTTTTTTTCATTGAACTCAATGTATGAGGTTTGAGTCCCACTTCCATCATTGCCAAGGTTTCACGTCACTATAAGGAGTGTTGACTTTATAAATAACAAGGCCCTTCATTTATTTTTGGGAGGCAAATGTAACAAACTAACGTGGTTATGGTTATCGGATCAACATGATTTTTTTCATGAATGATTTGCACATTGTAGTCTAAAAAATAAATGGTTCGAATTATTGAGAAATGACCTGTGCTGAGCCCCACGTGTAACGCCCTGAAATTCTCACAAGAACATGCCAAGACAAACACAGTAATATACCCAAAAAGTCATCTTTCTCATTGAACTAAGAGTTAAGAGATTACAATTCCTCATGTACATTCCCACAATGCCTGGGATTCGTATCCCAGTTCAATTATTTAGATAGTCTTACAAAATATAAGCCCCTAGGGCATACCATACATCAAAACAATTTTTGATAGTCTTGTTACAGAAATCCCATATTCAAAATAATAAAACACCCACGAATCACCTTTCTCCCGAAGAAGCTATTGCTTGTTCCAATCCATTAGTGAGGTGGTACTTCATCAACTCCAGAAAAATTAGATAGGGTTGAGCTATATGTCCAGTAGGAACACATTTAACCAAGTATTTAATCCTTTGAATAAGATTATGGTATCCTTGTGGCAAAACTTTACAAAGAAATTTATCTTCACATGTAATCTTTAACAATCATATAGATTCATAATAACCAAACAGTGACAATTACTATTCATGTCATCAAGCACAACAATTAAACATTCACAACCATAGAAAGAAAGCCATGAGTCCTTCTGTAAGAGTCCAATTCAAGACACCCTTTGCTTTTGTTTTAAAAACCACCCCCACATTTCCCGGCTATTATATAGTATGAAGTGGGCACCCAAAGAAAACCATCCGTTTTTTCACTTTTGCCGGCTATTATATGGCAGGACTATGTAGACACCCAAAAATATTTTTCCCACATTCGTCCAACAAAAACCTAGACAGGGCATTTGGGCACCTTTTTAAACTCCTCGTGCGAGTACCAACACACTAACACATTTTCTCAAAACTGACTCTTAGCCGAACTCGTGCACAATTAACAATTCAATCACATTTTGTTCCACCCACAAGCATCCAACATTACCAAACAATGGAATACAACACAACATTCAAAGAAAATAACATCCAAACCACACTTCCTTTGTTATATTAACATCCACATATTTCATCCCTCAGCATTTCATGGAGTAAAGGGAACTCCATTCAATTTGGTGTTTTCTATTCAAATTGAGAATTTAGGGTTTTACCAAATTTGGGGTTTTGTCTCCTTCATCATAGATATGGGTTTTAACAACATTTATATACATGTTTTAAAAAGAAAGAGTAAAGAAATTTCAAGCAAAAGTCAAGTAAAATGATTTATTTATGTAAAACATGGGATTAATCCAACAATATCCTCAAATTAGCTCATAAGTCACAACCACATCATGAAATCTCTTCAAAACAAAGAAATACTAGGGTAAAAGTATCCCTTCCTCTACAAGTAGAAAGAAAATGAAGCTGCTTGAAGAATCCTTCACAAAACCAAGATTCAATCGGTGGACGAGTAAGATCTCCAAGTCTTCTTCACTTTTTGATAGGTGATCTAAACCAAATCTTAGTGGAATGGAAGGTATTTTAGAGTGAGAAACTAGGGTTTTCGAAAATAAGGAGAGAAGAGGAAAGATAGAAATGAAAAGTGCAAGAAATGATCTAGAATCACATTTTTTAAGTTGCTAAATTCGCGAAGTAGCTTGAGCGCCACCTTCCCCGCTCAAGCGTAAGACACAAACTTAAAGGCCCACTCGAGCGACGAATCCCTTGCTCGAGCGTAAAATGACAAGTCCCAAAAGTTTTGCAGAGCTATAGTGAAACAATTGGGAACCAACATTCTCTGCTAGAGCGCCACTTCCTATGCTCGAGCATTCTGCCTGCGAACTCAAAAGATACTAAGAGTTAAAAATTTTCGCTCGAGCGCGACTTTTTATACTCGAGCGGACCCAGAAACCAAAGTGTCACAAACTTCCCCCTTAGGGAATTTTGCCCCCGAAATTAGTTCCCATTCTTAACTTGATAAGGATATGATAGCATCAATATATTCACCAATCTTCAACAACTCCCAATATGATAGTAAAATATGGTAACTACAATATATTTACCAATCTGCCATAATCCTGTAATTAAACAATATACATCAATTTAATTCCAAAACCAAGGATAATTGAATAATAAAGGTTTTAGTTCATCTTCCAGTTCATCAAAAATTAGGAAGGAGCAACAAAACAAGTATATTACAAATGAGAAAATAAATCTGGGTGTTTCTTGCGGATCTCAGCTTCACCTTCCCATGTAGCTTCCTCTGTACCATGATGGCTCCATAACACTTTAACTAAGGGACTTTTTTTACCCCTTGAAACTTGTTCTCTAGAATCTAAGATTTGGAGTGGTTTTTCTTCATATGACACATCTTCATCTATCTCGATCTCCGTCCAATCTAACACATGGGAGGGATCGGGCTCGTATTTACGAAGCATAGACACGTGAAACACATCATGGACTCCGGAGAGCTTGGGTGGCAACGCAAGACGATAAAAAACTTCTCCAACCCGCTCAATGACATCGAAAGAGCTGATAAATCGAGGTGATAGTTTTCCACTTCGGCCAAATCTCATCAACCCTTTCTTAGGAGAGATTTTCAAGAATACATGATCACCGACTTCAAAAGATAAGAGTCGTCTTCTTCTGTCTGCGTAGCTATTTTGTCGGCTGTGAGCAGTATCTAACCTTTTTCGAATGAGGACTATTTTCTCTGTAGTCTCACAAACAAGATCTAGGCCTAGTAAGGGTGAATCTCCCACTTCTGTCCAACACACCAGTGATCTACATGGACACCCATAGAATGCCTCGAAAGGTGCCATCTCAATACTTGCTTGGTAGCTGTTGTTATGAGCAAATTCAACTAAGGGTAGATGCTTCTCTCAAGACCCCTTAAAATCTAGCACATATGCCCTCAACATGTCCTCTAAAATCTAGATTGTACGTTCGGATTGCCCTTCGGCTTGGGGATGATAAGTTGTACTAAAGTTCAATTGAGTGCCTAGAGCGCTTTGAAGACTTTGCCATAGCTTGGCGGTGAAACGAGGGTCTCCATCGGATACTATACTCACTGGAACTCCATGGAGGCGGACAATCTTGTGGATATAAAGTTCAGCTAGAAACTCTATGGAATCCCCCATGCTCATGGCAAGAAAGTGAGCCGACTTAGTAAGTCTGTCTACAATTACCCATATTGCATCATTACTTCTTTGAGTTCTAGGGAGACCAGAAACAAAGTCCATGTTGACGTGTTCCCACTTCCATTCAGTAATCGAAAGAGGTTGTAGCAATCCAGCTGGTCTTTGGTGTTTAGCCTTAACTTGTTGACAGATTAAACACTTGGCCACAAGCAAGGCCACATCCTTTTTCATATCTCTCCACCAAAATTGGCGGCTTAGGTCATGATACATTTTGGTACCCCTTGGATGTACTGTTAAACGTAAGTGATGAAATTCTTTCAAAACTTCATTTCTCATGGATTTAGGTACAAACAGTCAGTCAAGGTAACGAACACTAGAATCCGCATGAACATTTAAGCGCCGCTCTTCCTTTCCTTAGGAGATCTTCTCCTTACCTATGGCTACCTCCGGGTCACCCAGTTGTGCTTCAATTACTCTAGTAACAAGGGTAGGTTGTGCAATAATGGTGAAGAGAGTGGCTTGTTCCAAAGTTTCACCAAGCCACAAGTTAAATTTATTAGCATCCCCTCTCATCTTCCATTCCCTCATCGCTAGACTAGCCAGGGAGCTCATAGATTTTCTATTTAAGGCGTCTGCTACCACATCGGCCTTGCCGGGGTGGTAGTGTATCTCAAAATCATAATCCTCTAAGAATTCCATCCATTTCTGTTGGCGTAGATTCAAGTCTTTTTGAGAAAATAAGTATTTGAGGCTCTTGTGGTCAGAGAAGGCCTCGAATTTTTCACCATATAAATAATGCCTCCAAAGTTTCAAGGCAAAAACAACAATGGCAAGTTCTAGGTCATGCGTCGGGTAGTTTCTTTCATGAGTCTTCAATTAATGTGAGCCATATGCTACCACCTTTCCCTCTTGCATTAGGACACATCCCAATCCCTCTCTTGAGGCATCACAGTACACCGTATAACCTAACCCTCATTCCGAAATGATAAGAATTGGAGCGATGGCCAATCTAAACTTTAGGTCTCGGAAGGAATTGTCACATGCTTCGCTCCAAACAAACCTTACTCTCTTATGAGTCAATCTAGTTAATGGTGATGCTAAGGAAGAGAAATTCTTTACAAATCGGCGGTAGTAACCAGCTAAGCCCATAAAGCTATGAATTTCCGAGGCATTCTTAGGCTGCTCCCAATTCTGCACAGTTTCTATTTTTGAAGAATCGACCATAACTTCGTCTTCCAAAACCATGTGACCCAAAAACTTCACTTCAGAAAGCCAAAATTCAATTTCTCATGTTTTGCGTACAAGTGGTGCTCCCTAAGAAGTTCCAGGATAGTACGAAGATGCCCTTCATGTTTCTCTTCGAAAGGCGAATAGATAAGAATGTCGTCTACAAAGATGACCACAAATTTGTCAAGAAACTCCAAAAAGATCCTATTCATTAAATCCATGAATGTGGCTGGAGCGTTAGTCAATCCAAAGGGCATAACCAAGAACTCATAACGTCCATATCGGGTACGAAAAGCAGTTTCAGGATTGTCCTCCGCTCTGACTTGGATTTGGTGATAACCTGACCTTAAATCTATCTTGGAAAAACAATCAAAGCCTTTACGTTGATCAAAGAGATCATCTATCCTGGCCAAGGGATATTTATTCTTAACCATGGCTTGGTTCAATTTACAGTAATCTATGCATAATCTCAAGGATCCATCTTTCTTCTTCGTAAACAAAGCCGAGGCTCCCCAAGGTGAGGTGCTAGGGCGTATAAAACCCTTACTAACTAACTCTTGTAATTGTTCCTTTAGAACCACCAATTCAGCTGGGGCAAACCTATATAGTGATAAGGAGATAGGTGCCGTACCCGGAAGCAAGTCTATGGTGAACTCTACTTCTTTATGAGGAGGTAATTCTGTGAGGTCTATAGGAAAGACGTCGAGGTATTCACACACTACCTCTGGAAATTCACCCTGAACTACATCACTTCCATCATCCAAAATAGTTTCTAAAAGAGAGTTAAATTGGCCCTGGCCACATGGATAGTATGAGGGGGGTAAGGATCTACCATACCTATCCCCCAGAAACGTGAAACAATCACCACTTACAATACACACCGTAACTCTCCCCCGATAACAATCTATGATCGCCCGGTAAGTGAACAACCAATCCATTCTGAGGATAACGTCAAAACCAGACATTTCCAACAGGACAAAATTAAACGAAAGTTGTCGACCCACCACCTCAATTACACACCCCTGACATCCCTAGGTTAGAGTGACCTTACCCCCAACCGGTGGCTCTACTGTGAGTGAAGATTGCAGTTGCTTACTTTCTAAGCCCAACAATGATGCAAATGATATGGAAATAAATGAATGTAATGCCCCAATGTCAATCAATACACTAGCCCAAGTATCGAAAATGAGGAATGTACCTCTCACAACTGATGGCCCCGATGCTTGCTCGGAAGTAGTGATAGCGTACACTCTTCCCTGTGACCTCTACTTCCCTACCTCACCTTTCTGGACATAAGCTTGTTGTGCGGATTAAGCAGACGTGGCTTCCTAAACTGTCCTAGATGCTTGTCTTGACTGAGTCGGCTGATAAGATTGCCTCTGTCCCTAACCCATTTTTAAACCTCCAGACTGTCTAGACCCTGCCACACTCAGAGTCCCTACTTTCTGGGAGTAGAACTTTTTCAAATGTCCCGGCTGACCACATTGATAACAAGATTGGGGCTAGCTCCTATTCTAAGGTTGACCCTGTGGACGCATAGGTCGGGATCGTGCTCCACTTTTCTGTCTGCACTTTACAGCCTTGTGACCCATTTGGCCACATCTATAATAAGCACCAGTAACTCAGGTCATATTCTCCGAACTTCCACCCGTCTCATAACTAGAGGACTTAGCTTGTTGTAGAGGCGATTGGAAGGATGATGATGAACCCATAAACCTTTTTTAAGAACCTATGTCACTCCTAGCATCAAAATGTCCTGCTCTCTTGAATCTTTGCCTTGCCTCTTTGGCCTCTGCAGTAATCTCCATATGAGCTGTCGCTTCAACGAAACGGTCATAATCACGTATCATATTGCCAACCATCTTCATCAGGATTTTGGTCTCAACCTTTTCTTGAATTCGAGGCACCTTCATTCTTCCGTTGCCACTAATTCGGGTGCAAAATGCGATAGGCTAGTGAATTTAGCTTCAAACTCCGCCACCGGTGCATCTAGTTGCAATAACTCTCCGAACTGCTTCCTCAACCGCTCCTTAGCCGTGGAAGGGAGGAATTTATCTTGGAAAGCTTGCACAAATGCTTCCCAAGTATATTCAACCCTATGTTTTATGGATTTCCACCACTACCCAGCCTCCCCCTTCAACTGGTAGGTCGCCAATGCGACTTGTAATTCATTTTCTTGAATGTCTAAGATTTCAAAGGACTTGACTACTTGCTCTAACCACTCGTCAGCTTTCATCGAATCAGGTTCGCCGCTATACTCGGTGGGATTGGAACGAAAAAACTCATTTTTTTAAAAAAGGAAGCTCTCGTTTCTCCTTCAATGGTTCTAGCCCCTTGCTCGGCTCTCAATATCTCCATGGACTCCCGTAGAGCCCCTGCCATTTCCCTAGCCAAGGCCCCCATAGCTTCTTGGGTCGGTGGAATGGGTATATTGTTTTGACCCACTCCTTCTTTTTGCAGAGGGATCTCAGGTTAGGCTGGAATTACCACGGGCTCTAGCACGTCCAGACATCTATAAGATGTGGAGATAATATTAAATTCAAGACCAACTTTCCACACCTAAGTGCTCCATTCTTAATCCTCAAACTTATTCACCATGTAAACACACAAACTTCCACATAAAATAATCCAAACAATCACATATACAATCACATAAAAGCACCCAGGAGTTGTCCTTCTAAGATATTGGCTAATTCTGTGGCAATCAAAGACCCCCAAGTGGAAAGAACAGTGATCAAGTGTCTTTCCAAAAGGATTTTGATGAATGCAATGGACAAAGGCCATATCATAGGAGTCTAACCCCATACCTATATAATCACATAAAGACACATAACACACAAGGCATCCTAAGCATTCCGTCCTAGCCTAAGGACCCTACTGTGACACACATCACTTCCCATGAGCCCAAGGTATTCTAGCCTATGGCGCTAATACCAATTGTAACACCCTCAAATTCTCACAAGAACATGCCAAGACAGACACAGTAATATACCCAAAAAGTCATCTTTCTCATTGAACTAAGAGTTAAGAGATTACAATTCCTCATGTACATTCCCACAATGCCTGGGATTCGTATCACAGTTCAATGAATTAGATAGCCTTACAAAATATAAGCCCCCAGGGCATACCATGCAGCGAAACAATTTTTGATAGTCCTGTTACAGAAATCCCATATTCAAAATAACAAAACAACCATGAATCAACTTTCTCCCAAAGAAGCTATTCCTTGTTCCAATCCATTAGTAAGATGGTACTTCGTCAACTCCTGAAAAATTAGATAGGGTTGAGCTATATGCCCAGTAAGAACACATTTAACCAAATATTTAATCCTTTGAATAAGATTATGGTATCCTTGCGGCAAAACTTTACAAAGAAATTTATCTTCATGTGTAATTTTTAACAATCAGATAGATTCATAATAACCAAACAGTGGCAATTACTATTCATATCATCAAGCACAACAATTAAACATTCACAACCATAGAAAGCAAGCCATGAGTCCATTTGTAAGAGTCCAATTCAAGACACCCTTTACTTTTGTTTTAAAACCCGCCCCCACATTTGCCAGCTATTATACTGCAGAGAGTGGGCACCTAAAGAAAACCATCCGTTTTTTCACTTTTGCTGGCAATTATACCGTAGGACTGTGTGGAGACGCAAAAATATTTTTCCCACATTTGTCCAGCGATAAGCCTAGACAGGGCATTTGGGCACCTTTTTAAACTCCCCGCGAGGGTACCAACACACCAGCACATTATCCCAAAATCGACTCTTACCCAGACTCACGCACAATTAACAATTCAATCACATTTGTTCCACCTACAAGCATCTAACATTACCAAAGAATGGAATACAACACAACATTCAAAGAAAATAACATCCAAACCACACTTCCTTTGCCATATTAACACCCACATCTTTCATCCCTCAACATTTTATGGAGTAAAGGGAACTCCATTCAATTTGGTGTTTTCTATTCAAATTGAGAATTTAGGATTTTACCAAATTTGGGGTTTTGTCTCCTTCATTATAGATATAGGTTTTAACAACATTTATATACATGTTTTGAAAAGGGAGAGTAAAGAAATTGCAAGCAAGAGTCAAGTCAAATGGTTTATTTATGTAAAACATGGGATTAATCCAACAATATCCTAAAATTAGCTCATAAGTCACAACCACACCATGAAATCTCTTCAAAACAAAGAAATATTAGGGTAAAAGTATCCCTACCTTTACAAGTAAAAAGAAAATGAAGCCCATTGAAGAATCCTTTGCAAAACCAAGATTCAATCGGTGGAAAAGTAAGATCTCCAAGTCTTCTTCACTTTTTGATAGGTGATCTAAGCCAAATCTTAGTGGAATGGAAGGTATTTTAGAGTGAGAAACTAGGGTTTTCAGAAATGAGGAGAGAAGAGGGAAGATAGGAATGAAAAATGTAAGGAATGATCTAGAATCACATTTTTAAAGTTGTTGAATTCGCACAGTTTGCTCGAGCGCCACCTTCCCCGCTCGAGCGTAAGACACAAACTTAGAGGCCCGCTCGAGCGACGAATCCCTCGCTCAAGCATAAAATGACAAGTCCCAGAAGTTTTGCAGAGCTACAGTGAATCAACTGGGAACCAACATTCTCTGCTTGAGCACTACTTCCTGCGCTCAAGTGTACTGCCTGCAAACTCAAAAGATTGAGAGTTAAAATTTGTCGCTCGAGCGCAACTTTTTACACTCAAGCGGACCCAAAAACAAAAGTGTCACACCACGAGCCTCAACAGCACAACTTAATTCACTTTATAGACTAGAGACAAACTAATCCCTAACTTGATTAAACACATTTCACATGAGTAATTAATACGAAACAGGTGGTAAATTAGTGCACCAAACTCAATAGAAGATGGAGCTCCTAAATGACTCCTCTTTACATGGTTAAGTTTAAGGATTGAGTTTATCTTATGTTGAGATCTCAATATTATATAATTTGAGGGATTTGTAGGGCTCAACACAGGTCTCGTTTCAATGATTCGGATTGTTCATTTTATAGAGCCCTCAATGTATATTATCCATAAAAAACTTAGTTCAATCCAACAATCATAAGTTTTTTATTTTATCGCATTTGTCTCTAAAAAAAAATTACGATAAATATATTTTTGAAATAGACCATTCATTTTTTTAGAAATAGATGCGATAAAATGAAATGGTTACCATTATCAGATTGACCTAAATTTTTTCATAGATGATATACATTGATGGCCCAAAAGAACAGTTTAGATCATCAAAACGAGACCCATAATAAGCTCTATAAACCCCTCAAATTATCTCATATTGAGATCTCAACATGAGAAAACTCAATCCTAATTTTAAACTCGGTAGTTTGACTCATTATTACTTCAAGTAAACATAGGAAAAGAAAACGATCCTGTCAAACTTCAAAGCCACTTGAATTATTTTATGCCAATAAATCGCTCTGCTTTTGCAAACAATGGTGTTATACATATCAATTGGTATATCAATTAATATATCAATATATGATATTACCAATTCAAAACTATGGATCTCACCTATTATACAAATTATAAAGACCCAAAACCTCTAAAATTATACCACATCATCTGTTAATACACTAATTAGTATACCAATTTGTGCGTCTAACTTTATTCTTTTGCAAAATTATGGCAAAAACTGAAAATAAATAAATAAATAGAGATAAAGATAGTCCCTCTCAAAATGAATATAGAATAATTCTAACATACGTGCCACACACTTGTAAGTTCAAATGGTAAACATAATTTGGAGTTTATATGTATATTTTGACATAAAAAACTTAAGTTTGTATCAAAATTTAAAAAATGTATAAGTTATATTTGGCTCATGAACTCGAATAAAAATTAAAAATAAAAACATAAAAAGTGAGTGAAACATAAATTAAATATAAATTGATTTTTTTTTTATATTTATTTTTTAAATTACTATCAAATTCATAATAATTGAATGAATGAAATGAAGGGATTGGCATAACAAACTAATGGATATGTATCCTACTGTCACTATCCAATAAATTGAATTCTTGAAGTAATAGTATAATAGTAAGTCTATAGTATAAAAAAAAATAAATAAATAAAATAGAAATTATCTAGAATGATAGATCAATGGTATGTATTTAAAGTTGCAACAATGCTAGAGGGCCACAATTTTTGTGGCCACAATGGCTCAAAATTGTCAAAACGACGTCGTTTTGGGTGCAAAACATGCCAAAACGACGTCGTTTTGACAGTTTTGAGCCATTTTGGCCACAAAAATTGTGGCCCTCAAACATTTTCCTTAAAGTTGTTGGGTCACTTCTTAAATAAATTTGAGCATAAATTTACAATTTTGAATATTTTAAAAAAATTTAAATTTATTTCACTTTTGCACAAATATGACCTCCTAGTACAATTGTGAGCCCTAACCATATTTATAAAACAACAAATGTTGTTAGGTACATAACGTATAAGTTAGATAACTGACATATATAGTACATGTGTTTAATTATATTATGAAATAAAAGGTTAAAGCAACCAAAAAGGTATATGTTAGGTGAGTGATATATATATATACTAGTGTGGAGGCTTCGTGCGTTACACGATTTGCCCTGCCCATGGGGATTACAAAGTTGTAACTTGAAAGGAATGTCATAAACAATAATAATAGTTTATATGTGATGAAAAAATATAAGGAAACATATTTGAATATTTATTAAACAAAAACAAAAGCTTCTACAATTTTTTTACATAATACTAAACAAAAACAAAAATCATTTGTCGATAAAAGTTATGGTGAAGTATTACTTCAAAAGTTTGCCGCAACGAAGTCATTGTTTGTTATTTAGTCAAAGTTGTTCTATCTTCTTCTCAAAACGACAATAGAGGTGAAATTTTACCCACAAAAATCTAAAAATGTTGAATGTATAGATGAGAAGAAGAAGAAGAATAAGAAGAAGAGATAGAACGAGAGAAAGCTGCTGTATAATATTGATTCAAAAAGCATAGGGTTTCCCCCTTACACATAACTACTTATACTAATAAGAATAATACATAAAGACCAACCTACCCCTAACACTTAACATTCCCCCTCAAGTTGGTGCAAAGATGTTTCTCATGCCCAACTTGTAACAAATAGGGTGAAAGACTTTACTACTAAGACCCTTAGTAAAAACATCCGCCAGTTGATCTTCAGACTTAACAAAAGGCATACATATCAAACCCTTATTCAATTTCTCCTTAATGAAATGTCTGTCAATCTCAATATGCTTAGTCCGATCATGTTGAACAGGATTGTGTGCAATACTAATAGCAGCCATGTTGTCACAATACAAAGTCATGGGACCACTCCAATCAAGCCCTATATCATGCAACAAAGATTGAAGCCACATTAGTTCACATGTTCCATGTGCCATAGCCCTGTATTCAGCTTCAGCACTAGATCTAGAAACGACCACTTGCTTCTTACTACGCCATGTGACTAAATTTTGCCCTACAAAAGCACAATAACCGGAGGTAGAGCGTCGGTCATCTATAGAGCCTGCCCAATCTGCATCTGTGAATGCTTCCAACCGCAAGTGACCATGATTAGAGAACAAAATTCCTTTTCCAGGGGCAGATTTAAGGTACCTCAAAATGCGATAGACTGCATCCAAATGAGTTGCACGAGGATCATGCATAAACTGACTCACTATCCCAACTGCATAGGCAATATCGGGACGAGTATGAGAGAGATATATCAGTCTTCCCATAAGTCTTTGGTACCTTTCCTTCTCCACAGGCTCACCAATTCCACTACAAAGATGATGATTAGTCTCAATTGGTGAATCAGCTGGTCTACAGCCCAACATGCCCATTTCCTCAAGAAGATCTAGAATGTACTTCCTTTGAGAAATAAAGATGCCTTTATCAAATCGAGCAACTTCAATCCCAAGAAAGTATCGCAATGGACCAAGATCTTTTATCTCAAACTCCTTGGCTAACTGCATCTTGAGATGGGTCACCTCCTCCTCATCATTACCTGTTACAACTATGTCATCCACATATACAATAAGCACTGTTACCTTATGTACATTGCATTTGACAAACAAAGTGTGATCCGCATTGCTTTGCTAATACCCAAATCCCAGCATTGCCTTGAGGAATCTACCAAACCAGGCTCTAGGAGATTGTTTCAAACCGTACAAAGCCTTCTTTAATCTACAAACCTTTCTAACTGTAGACTGAGATGAGAATCCTGGAGGTACATCCATATATACCTCCTCCTCCAAGTCCCCATGAAGAAAAGCATTCTTCACATCTAGTTGCTGTAGAGGCCATCCCAAATTAGCCGCACATGACAGAATAGCCCGAATGGAATTCATCTTTACTACCGGGGCAAAAGTTTCTTGATAATCTATTCCATATGTTTGGGTAAATCCCTTGGCCACTAGTCTTGCTTTGTATCGTTCAATCGTCCTATCTGCATTGTGCTTAATGGTGAACACCCACTTACATCCGACTGGTTTTTTCCCATTTGGAAGAGACATCAACTCCCATGTGTTATTTTTACTCAAAGCTTGCATCTCTTCTACCATAGCTACCTTCCACTTAGGATCATTGATGGCTTCTTTCCAACCCTGCAGAATACACACAGAAGAAAGGGACGAAACAAAAGTACGATACGAAGAAGACAACGAATCATATGACACAAATTTAGAAATAGGGTGTTGAGTACAAGCTCTTACCCCCTTTCTGAGAGCAATAGGAAGACTCAAATCATCCGTAATAGGACCATCAACAACAGGTGAAGAAATGAGATGAGGATCATTACCTGAAGAGTTAGTGGACACTGGGTGTGGAACTGGCATAGGAGATGATGATTGACTTGGTGGCACAAGAGAAGCCGGCTCTTTCTGACGCCGTAAATAAGTCTTAAGATCAGCTTTGTCCAAACGACCACCGATATCCGACTCCTCATCAACAGAACTTCTAGGCTCCCCCTCACCACAAATAACAGCCCGCTGAGTAGGAAGGAAAAAAGACAACTCACGCTGATATGATGCCGTCTCATCCGCAATCTCATCGATACCATGCTCCCCCTGAGGAGATGGCGGAGGACTAGAAAAGAAGGACTCAGATTCACGGAAGGTGACATCCATACTAACATACAGCTTATGAGAGTGACGGTCATAGCATTTGTAGCCTTTCTGAGTAGCAGAATAACCAAGAAAGACACACCGGACAGCCTTAGGATCAAGCTTCCCACGAGTACGAGGGTGCAGATGAACAAAACAAACACAACCAAAAACCCGAGGCGGAAGGGAAGAGGTGGGATAAGTCACAGGAAGAAGCTCAAGAGGAAGTTGGAAGTGAAGGACACTAGATGGCATACGGTTAATAAGGTAAGCCGCGGTAAGAACTGCATCCCCCTAAAAGGACTTAGGAACGTTCATGGTAAACAAGAGAGAGCGAGCAACCTCAAGGAGATGGCCATTCTTACGTTCAGCAACTCCATTCTGTTCAGGAGTGCCAACACAACTAGTTTGATAAAGAATGCCATGCTCGTCGAGATATGCTCGGAAAGTGCCATCAACATACTCAGTCCCATTATCACTCCTAAGAATTTTGATAGTAGCATTGAAGAGATTGGATACCATTTTATGAAAACTTTTGAAGCAAGAGAAAACCTCATTTTTTGTACGAAGTAAATAAAGCCAAGTCACACGGGAATAACAATCAATAAATGTGACAAACCAACGATAACCAGAGGTAGAAACAATAGGGGAAGGACCCCACACATCGGTATGAATAAGCATAAAAGGAAAAGTACTTCTTTTATTAATTGAAGGATAACAAGTACGTTTATGCTTAGCAAGCTCACAAGCATCATAAACAAAGTTATTCCTAGGACAATCACGAACTAATAAAGGAAAAAGTCTCTAAAATGCTAAATGAAGGATGCCCCAAACGGCGATGCCACTGATGAAGGAGATGAAGGGAGGAGCCAGAAGTACATTGAAGAGCCTGAGAGGATAAAGGTGAAGTAGAATGGCATCCAGAAAGTACAAACCACTTTGTGCTCTACCACTGCCAATCATTTTCCCTATAGCCAGTTCCTGAAAGACACAATGAGTCGGAAAAAAGGTTATAGAGCAATTGAGAGCAGTAGTAAGGCTACTAACAGAAAGTAAGTTAGTTGAAAAATTAGGAACATGAAGAACAGATGAAAGCGAAAGTAAAGAGGTGCAATGAACAGAACCCTGGCCGGAGACAGAAAATAAAGTGCCATCAGCCACTCTAACCTTATCTTGCCCAGAACTAGGTGAATAAGAATGGAAAAAACTAGAAGTACCCGTCATGTGATCAGTAGCTCCGGAATCAATGATCCAAGGAGACGACGAAGAGGCACTGAGTGCACTAGCAGAAATACCTGTGTGAGCAAAGTTGGAAGATGCAGAAGAGAAAGAAGCTAAGGTAGATGAAGAATCAAGTCGAGCCATCAAACGTCTGAGAGTGTGAAGCTCATCCGGGGAAATATGAGAACCAGCATCATTCGAGGCACTAGCAGTAGTCTCAGAAACATGTGCTTGAGGACGAACACCACCACCACCACGACCACGGCCTCAAGTAGGGCGGCCATGCAACTTCCAACAGTGTTCTTTATCACGTCTATCTTTCCCACAATACTCACACTTCAACCGGTCCCGATCAACCAATGGACCTTTACCACCACCTGGAGGCGGAAAAGGCGAAGTATCACGTGACTTGGGGCCGACAACCATCACTGACCGATCCAAAACAGGAGCATGCACCATAGCACTACGACGACTCTCCTCCTGCTGAACCACGACATAAGCCTCACGCAATGTAGGAAACGGAGAGCGACCCAACACCTGAACCCGTATCTGATCATACTCCAAATTCAGACCAGCAAGAAAGTCATACACCCGCTCCTTATCCACAGCCTGCTGAAACATAGTGGCATCTTTGGAGCAAACTGGTTGGAAACTCTGGTAAAAATCTAGCTCTTGCCACAAACCACTCAACTCAGCATAGTAGACTGCCAGAGAGCGATCCTTCTGATCCAAACCCCTAATCTTCTTACGCAATTCATAGGCCTGTGCATCATTCCCTTGTTGAGAATACATCTGAGAGGCTGCTATCCAGATCTTATGAGCAGTATCCATCAAGAGAAAAGTCTGACTAATGGTAGGCTTCATAGAATTGATGAGCCAGGTCATAACTAAAGCATTCTCAGAAATCCATTAAGCAGATAAAGCACTATCCTCAGTAGGTGGCTCGGTACTACCAGTAATATAGCCAGTCAAACGCCGGGCGGCAATGGCAAGGCTACAGGAGCGGGACCAAATCAAGTAATTAAAACCATTAAGTTTAACCGGACTAATCTGGAGAGAAGGACTATCACCAAGAGTCAGACCACGACTTAGTCCACTCTCCTCCTTGCCCTTAGAGTCCGGACGCAAGTTGTTAGCCATGAGATGAGAAAAGAGGGTGCAAAAAACACAAGCTGGATATCAAACAAGTCCAGAAATCACCCAACCAGCACACCAAAACACCTTCTAAGGCTAAAACAGTCCCAGAGAAGTCCAAAACAGTGCAACCAGATCAACTATAAGCCAGAAAATCAAAGCAGAGCATCTGAACAGCGATAAAAAACCAAGATAGGGCCAAAATACATCAAACCAGGGACAATAAACCCCTCTAGGGTTCCAGTCGGCTCCCAAGGATAGGAGAATAAGGGACAGAACCAGAAAAAAAGGGATCAAACAGTGATTTTCGAAAAATCACCCAATTTTGACGAAAAATCAAAAAAATTAGAAAACTCAATCAATAATGACCAAACAATCAAAATGAGATTATAGGGTGATTACCCATTAATTTTCGAGTATACTGTATATATATATATATATTTTTTTATTTTTTTAGCTTTGCTTTGCTATAACAGACGTACCAGGAACAGTATAAAGCCTAAGGAACAATCTTCAGGGAGGAAGATAGTGCTCTGATACCATGTTGAATGTATAGATGAGAAGAAGAAGAAGAATAATAAGAAGAAGAGATAGAATGAGAGAAAGCTGCTGTATAATATTGATTCAAAAAGCATAGTGTTTCCCCCTTACACATAACTACTTATACTAATAAGAATAATACATAAAAACCAACCTACCCCTAACACTTAACAAAAAACAATCAAACTCAGTTCTGAATTATCAGCTTAGTCATCATTTCATACCAAAGAAGTTACTCTCACAAATTTATTGATCACGCTTTTATCATAACAAATATATATAGTTAAGACTATTAGTTACCTCAATTCATTCATCTTCTTCATTCTTTTTAACAGGTTTGTTGGACAAAATAGGATTTTGTACATTTTGTTGCAAGGATGACAATGTTTTGTTCTTGTTGGAGCTGGGGGTAATTTTAGTACTCCTTTGTGTAAGCTTGTTACAATAAGCAGTAGAATAATAAACATAAGCAAAGCATATCTAATAAATATACTATATATTGTTTGTCGATTCACTTAGCAATGGAGTGGAGTGTATAGTGAGATGAAAGCGCATAGAATCAAAAAAATAAAGGATTGAGAAATTACTAATTATAAAGGGTTTTTAACAGACATAATTTTTGGGTAATTTATAATGATTCTGGTTTAGACTTAACCGTTTGTTGCTTTTGGATCCGAGAACCCATGTATTTAACTGTTGTTCAACTCATTTCTATCTAGTTGTTTATGGAGTTTGGCTATTGGGAGTTTTGATTGTGTTTGAAACAAGTTCAGAAGTTAGTTTTTCAAAGAGTTTTTGCCCAGAATTTCGCTTGTTTGCTCGAGCGACCTTTCCTGCACTCGAGCAGTCTTTTACAGTCTGTAAAACTTCTGAGAGTTTGATATCGTCGCTCAAGTGGCCCTTTTTGCGCTCGAGCAAACTTTTACAGGTCTGAACTTCTGGGAAGGGGTCGTTGTGCGCTTGAGCGGTGCCACTTATTGTGTTTGTCGCTCGAGCGACTATTCCTTCGCCCGAGAGGTCAGTGCATATATCAATCCGAGAGACAGCCTTTCTCAGTCACTTTTTCACCTCTCTCTCTCTCTCTAAACGTTTCAAAACCCTAGACTTCACTCTCTCTCTCTAGTTCTTGAATTCTAGCTCCAAATGCTTTCAATCCGTGCATTTCCTCACCCTAGTCCTCTGGAGTAAAAGATAGAGCACGTCGAGGGCTTCGTTCTAATCTGAGAAGTTAGTGTTTTTGTCTCTGTCGAGTTTTACTTCTTGTTTCCTTTAGTCTTCTCCTTTGAGGTAGGGATTTCTTTGACCCTTTTATGATTTTTAGCTTAGTTATTTGCCTTTTGAAAAGGGTTGTTTGTTTGGGAAATTTTGGTAAAACCTAGGGTTTGGTTTGAAATCAAAAGAGGGGTTTTCCAAATTGATTCTTGAAAATGGTTGTGAAAGTATGGTTATAGGTGAATTGTGTCGTAATAGTGGAAATCTTTTCTTAAAATTGATTTTGAAATTTTGGATATTTGGAATTGTGAAAGGGAAAAAGGAAAATCATGTTGGATATTGTGAAATTCGAATAATGATTATGTTGATGATAATGGTGGAATTGGATATGTAATTATCACTCCCATTGTAATTGATGAAAATGTATCTTTTGATTAGAAATTATCTATTGTTTAGAAATATTTATTTTAGGCTATCGGTGGAGAATAATCTTGATTGTTGTAGACATTGCATGAAGATTAGGTTGAATTGAAACTAATTTCTCATCCATTGTGCATTAAGCATCATTACACATTGAACATTGTAAATGTATCGATTTGTGAGAAAAATGGGTGAATACCTTAGTGAATCTGGTTAGGTGTGTGGTTGTGATTATGATGTTGGCTTGTGTGTCCTTGATGAAAGTCCAGAACCCCAGCGATTAGGTGCCAATCCTTCCGGTTAGTACCGGTAAAATGGCTTTGGTAGTGCTTGTACAGCCCAATAGCAGACACGTACCTGGAGATTACTACTGTTTGTATCCACTACCCTATTTTTTGTATTAAAAGGGTTATTTTCATGAATTAACATATAATTTGGCATTGCATGGTTTGAATGGAAAATGAGAAATGTTTGGAAAATGGCATGCATGTGCATTCACTTTATGATTTTACTAAGATTCATATTAAAATATTCCTACTGGGTTTTGACTCACCCTACGTGGAAAACAACTTTTAGGTACTAATGATATACCACTGCCAAGGACATAGCTTGGGAGGACTCAAGGCTTAAGGCTTCACTTTTGTTTCTTGGTGTAAATATTTTTGTTCAAGCCTTGGGCTTTACTTGTATTGAGTTCAAACTCATTTTGTTATAACTAAGCATCGTCTTGGAAAGTTGTAAGCCATTAGGGCATTCCTTTATTTGATTTTAAATTCCTTTTTACTCTTGTATCCATGCCATATGCTATAGATTCATAATTTAGGATTTGTAAATATATATTGCATATGTCATTTTTTGTAACAATCAAAGATATAATGAATGGAAGATATGAGATTGTTGATTTATAGTAACACTGTTATGTAATGGGTTAATGTTAATTGTTTTGGGACATTACAACTTGGTATCAGAGCTACTGGGTTTGAAGACTTTGGGATCGTAGGAAGTGGTTATTACCACAATGGGTTTGCTTGCTAGATTATATTAGGAACGGACTTGGTGTGCTATGTAATAACATGCTTATGTGGCTAAATGAGTATGGGATTTAATTTCTTAGATATTGATTGGGTCTACGAGTTTTTAGAAGTCCTGTTAGAAGAGCACTTGATCACTGCTATTTCTACCTGGAACTCTAGCAATGTCACGGGACAATCACTATCTAGAAAGGAAGTTCGTTTGTGTTTATGTGATTAGGTGCTTATGTGTAGTGAATTATTTGTTGTCCATCGCATTAGGACATGAGTGAATTAGCTTTAGCACATTTGTAAATGTGTTAATCTGTTGTGTTACCCTTATTAGGATGTCAGGATGTGGACGTGGTGGTAGTAGGTGTGGTAGGCCTAGGCGGCAAAAGGTGCCGTTACCAGATGATATTCCGAAACAAGAGGAAGGAGTTGATCAGGCCAATGTGACCGAGCTAGCAAGTCAGCAAGCCATGGGCGCTTTGGCTCAAGAATTGACCATGGACATTCTCAGGGCTGAGAATTAAGTCTAGGACCATATTGCTGAGACAAGGTCATCTTTTATAAAGAGGGAGTTCTTCTGGTCGGATCAGTTTTTTGGGGACCCTAAGAAGCCACTGAAGGCAAATGAGTGGCTAGAGCAGATGGTGAAGATGTTCGAGATGCTTGGCATTGAGGACGATGTTTTGAGAGTGACCTTCACATCCTTCCAGCTGAAGAGAGATGTGGGTCAATGGTGAAAGTATGCACATGAACACATTGGGGTGACTTGGGAGGCCTTTGTCAATGCCTTCCAGGACAAGTTCTTGCCTCCCACTGTTAGAGAGAAGTTCAGGGATCAGTTCTTGAAGCTCAAGCAACTGAACACATCTGTAGCTGACTTTGAGGCAGCTTTTACTAGCCTCTCTAGATTTGCATCAAAGCTTGTGGTGACGGAGGAACATCATTGTATTGAGTTTGAGAAGAGGTTGAGGACCGGGCTCCTTTTCAAGGTGGCTGAGTCTATGATTAGGGATTACGGTTGTCCCGTGGAGGCGGTGGCTCACTTAGAGACCGTGATTCAGGCGAAAAAGGAGAGGATAAGGGGGCTCTAGGCAGAGGAGTCAGGAGGTTCAGGGTGAGACGCGAGACAACAAGAGGCAGAGGGGTTCTACCCCACAGCAGTCCCAAGCAGCGCAGTTTAGATCCACTTTTCTTGTACCGAGTTCTGGCTCAGGAAGAGGCAGTCAAGATGGGATCACTTACTTTATGTGTGGCCAGTTGGGCCACAAATCTTCAATTTGCCCACAGAGAGGAGAAGGGCAGCAGTCTGCACCGTCTACGGCTTGTTCACAAAGCTATAGTCAGGGGAGAGGGCAGCCACCTACTGTAGACCACCCGGGAACTCTGCTCCGCGTGCAAGGGCGCGAAATGGTTGTTCTTAGCTACTACAGTTCGGACTCGTGTCACGGTTCTGAATTAAATCCCGCAAAGTGCAATACAAGACTGATAAATCACCAAAGAGTCTAAATCCGGCAAATCATTTTGAAAAATCGATTTTTAATAAAGAAGTGCCAAACATGGACTGCTTTGCCAGATACAGCGTCGCCACCTAAATGTTTTGTTTTTGGGAAATTTAGGAAACCCTAACTCATGCCTAAGGCCACGTGTCCGTCATCACCAAAGTTGCCTCGGCTCGGGAACTTGGGTACGAGGAGGGAAGGTCATGAAATGAGCACCCCCGTTCGCCCGATCAAAGATCGGCCTTTACTAAGCATGATATGTTGTTTTTGAAAACGCATGTATTCTTATTCCGGTTATTCAGCATACAAGTATAGATTAGATCGCCTAAATTGGAACAAAACATCTCATGTTTGTTTGTTTTGAAAATGGTTTGAAATTGCTACTCGCAAGTAGGCTAAGACGTGGTTTTGTCAACCTCGAGTAGGCTTAAAACATGGTTTTGCGACTCCGCAAAGTGGGCTTAAAATTCGCATTTTGATGAATTGTTCCAATTCAAGCAATCCAACCTTCATCCACAGGCATTCATGCATTTAATCAATTAAGCAGTTAGCCTCATGGAAAGCATGCTATACATGGCAACACTTACACGCATGCAAGGATGCTAAAGCATAAACACTCGTAGTGTACTCCGAGCCAAAACAGAGAACTAGTTAGAAATCATGTATGATCCTAGTTCATGTTAAGATGGCTAATGCAACACATGCAAAAATGCAACTAAGATAGGCTCGGCTATTCTAAGATGTCATGTGAAATGCAACTTGATACATATATTCAAATCGAAATTAAAATGCAATGCAGTTTGTATGATGCGTCGAGCCCGGTGCATGCAAGACAAATGAATGATGCACGCATGCAAGCATAAGGATGCTAATTGAAACATGCCCTAAAACTAACCATCAAAAGCAGGTAAGTAAAAGGGAGAAAGAAATGGGGGTTGGAAGACATGCATCACACATACGCACGCTTAATACAAAATTTGCCCTCGCGACGGAGGGTCCGAATGAATAATACAAACCAACTAATTAACTAACTATCCTAGCTAGTTAATTATTACAAAACTCTTAACTAATTAAACAAATTAATTAAGTTACAAAGCCAACTAAGTAAGAAACTAAATAGGCTGCCACAGCTCTGCCTCGGAATGATGAATGATGCATGCTCGGTCGCGTCCTCCCGGAAATCCACTACCATGCCTCATGATGCCTCTGTTTGCACTGTTTTAGACCTCTAAAAACTGTGCCAACCGCTAAAGTACTTCTGATCCACCTCAAGGACATGCTGAGAGGTCATCGGCCAAGAGGAGTGGCCATCGGCCAGAGTTAATGGCCATCGGCCAAATTTGATAGCCGATTGGCAGACAAAGTGGTCGATCGGCCACTGTTTCCTACAAATTCTCCCTTTTGCTGCAGCAGAGCACTAACAGAGGCATGGCAATGTATTTACAAGAAAATGTGTGTGCAACTACACTCCTTATCATGTCTAAGGCTCAAAGGAGTGTAGTGCTCGGCTCTCGAGCCATCAATCACGAATCTCAATGCATGATGGCCAAAGAGGCTGAGTTGCACAAATCAATGTCAAATGAATGCACAAAAACACATAAATGCCTTAACCTCTATCATGCATGATCAAGAGGGTCGGCGACCGAGAATTGAGGCACGTTTCATCACTTCAAGTATGAAACGTCCCTCATTCCTCGTGTTTGGATTGACACCCTATACAAACACAATGCAACGCAAGGCATGCACACACTACGCGATGCAACAAGCATACAAAAATCATGCTATGCAACAAGCATGCAACAACATGCAATGCACCAAGTATGCAACAACATGCAATGCCACAAGCATGCAACAACATGCAAACAACAATGCAATGGTAAGGGCCATGTAATGCAAAATTCAATGGACCAAACCAACCCCAAATAAGCCTCATGCATGCCAATACAATGGCCCAAAGCATGTTGAAAATGAAGTCCAAAAGTATATACAAGCATGCATAATTGGTTCCCAAACAAAGCATGAAGGCACCAACTTTCAAGCACATTGAAGGAGTAAAAAATGTGAGAGTGTGGCAGTGAAATAGGCTCTGGAATCACATTCCAAGTGACACTAAATCATGCACATATGACAAGCAAAGCATGCTAGTGAGCTCAAAGCTTAAAATTAGCCAAGGGACTTACACCATGGCCATACCAAGCAAGCCCCAAAGGGCCAAGGTGACTCAAAATAGTCCCAAGGTAGGTCAAAATAAGGCCAAAACATGCATGGAATAAAGCCAAAACAAGCTAGCATGGTAAGCACAAAACATGACGCATACAAGGCCTATGAGGAGGATTACACTACACCTACCAAAGCCAAGCATGGGATGACTATACCAACAAAAATCAGAGTTATGGCATGTCAAAATAACACCAAAAATGCACTGATATGGCAGTCCACAAGCTTAGGCAACATGGCATGCATATAGACTCATGCTTAAGGCATAAAGCATGACTCACCAAAAGCATTGAAATAGTGGAGCATGAGAGAGTATGGCCACACTATACATACTGAAATCATGGTAGAAATGAGACCAAAGCATGCAAACAACTCGAGTAAGCCATGCTAGAGACCATAAAACTCAAAGCTAATGAGCAAGAATGCATTATGGCTATACAAAGCATGGCATGCATGACCAAAACAACATAAATTAGAGCTTAAGCATGTTAAAACATGGACAAAATCTTCCTTGAGTAAAGCCAAAACATGCTAGAATGATGGTCTAAACACATGATGCATGTTAGGCTAGTGAATGGATTTGCACTACAAGTGCAAGGAGCATGCATGATATGATCAAACCAAGCCAAAACAGTGTTATATCATGGCAAAACAAGGCCTAAGACATACTGAAATGCCACAAAGAGGTAGAAAAACATGCCAACTTGCTAAGCCATCAACACAAGCATTCAAGAGAAGAGGAGGGGGGATAACCCCCTCCTATTTAAGACCTTAAAACACACTTTCCACCACTGAAATTCCTCTAGAATTCAGTGGTAGAAAGGCCAAATAAAGGTGATCACCAAGGCTCAAAGTGATGGTACAAAACAAAGCCTATCAAGGCACAAAAGGGAGTGGACCAACCCAACACCAAAGAGGTCTCAAACAAACATGTTAAGCACTTCAAAACAAGACTTTTTTCAGTTAAAAGTAAGGCCTAAAACAATATGCAAGGATGGCCAATATGGTATACAAACAAAGGCTTAAAAGGGGAATACACTCACCCTTGAAGCACAACTTTGAAACGAGCAACTGCTGAGGCAAAAACCAACTTTCAGAGCTCAAATAACACTCCCAAGAATCTCAGCTCAAAGATATGGTGGTGTATTGCTAGGTGTTGTAGTGCAAAGGTGAAGACAAAAACACACTTTAAGGCACAAACTCACACAAATATAGAGAGAGAGGAAGAAATATAGAGAGAGATATATATATCTTGTATATCAAATCTCAGAACCTCTGAAAAGGGAGAGGGGCCTCCCTTCTTATAGAAAATCAAGTCCCAAGCTTGTTGAGCAACTTGGAGCTTGTTAAAATCCATCCATACAAGTGTATGGAGGATAAACCAAGTGACCAACAACTGGCACCAGCTAGAAGAAAAATATTTGCAAAAGCAGAAAAAGGGGTCTCGGCCAAAAAAATGGCCGATCGACCAAAAATAGTGCCGACCGGCCAACACTGATGGTCGATTAAGAGAAAACAAGGCCGACAAGCACAAGGCTTGGCCGATGGGTTGTAGGGAGGCCAACAAGCCACCCCCCTTCCCTCAGAAACAAAACCACAAGCTCTTAGTCCATAACCAAGCACAAAACAGACAAGTTGAGAGGTTCTAAGGCAAGGCACGCAGCTGAGACCTTCAGAAACTCAAAACGAACACGAGCATGGATGATCATCAAGTGTTCAAACGATGACATCCAAGTCTTGAGGACGGTCAAAAATGGGTTGTCTACAGTTGCCCCTCTTTGACAGAACTCGAAAGTCATAAGATGACGGGAGTGAATGTCAAAGCCTAGAGACGACCTATTTTTGACGAGGTCGAAGACTTTGACAAACATGCAAGATAACAAAGAGATGCGCCCGCAGGCAGGGGTAGGATGCAAATGACATGCACAATGCCGAACATAATTTATGATCATGCAAAGAAAGTTGTAATGAAGCATTTATGCAAAATAAATACAACAGTTTAAGTGAATAAGAAATGAGAGTCTCTGTGGATGTCCCCGAACGTCTCGGGAAAAAAATCCTGTTTTGTTCATTTGGGCTTACTACAGTTCGGACTCAAATGTCATGGTTCTTAATCTGATCTTGCAAAGTGCAATGCAAGATTGATAATCACCAAAGGGTCCAAATCCGGCAAATCGTTTTGGAAAACTGATTTTTAAGAAAGAAGTGCCAAATATGGACTGCTTTGTCAGATACAGAGTCGCCACCTAAATATTTTATTTTTGGGAAAATTTAGGAAACCCTGACTCGTTGCTTAAGGCCACGTGTTTGTCATCACCAAAGTTGCCTCGGCTCGAGAACTTGGGTACGATTGGGGAAGGTCAGCTATGAGCACCCCCGCTCGCCCGATCAAAGATCGACCACTAGTATAGACTAGATCGCCTAACTTGGAACAAAGCATCGCATATCCGTTTGTTTGGAAACGGTTTTGAATTTTGCTACTCGCAAGTAGGCTAAAACACGGATTTCGATGAATTATTCCAATTCAAGCAATCCAACCTTCACCCACAGGCATTCAGGTAGTTATATCACATAAGCAATTAGCCTCATGGCAAGCATGCTGTCATGTTAACACTTACACATATGCAAGATGCTAAAGCATAAACACTCACAGTGTAGTCCGAGCCAAAACAAGAAACTAGTTAGAAATCATGCATGATCCTAGTTCATGTTAAGATGGCTAATGCAGCACATGCAAAATGCAACTAGAATAGGCTCGGCTAATCTAAGAATGACATGTGAAATGTGACAACTCGATACACGTATTCAAGTTGGAATTGAAATATTATGCAATTAGTATGATGCGCCGAGCCCGGTGCGTGCAATACGAATGAATGTATGCAAACATGCTAGGATAAGTATGCTAATTGAAACATGACCTAAAACTAACCGTTAAAAGCAGGTAAGTAAAATGGAGAAAGACGTGGGGTTGGAAGACATTCACACACGCACGCACACTTATTACAAAGTTCGCCCTCTCGACGGAGGGTCCGAATAAATAATACAAACCAAATGATTAAACAACTATCCTAGCTAATTAATTATTACAAACCCTTTAATTAATTAACAAATTAATTACAAAACAATCTAAGTATGAAATTAAAGAGGCCGCCGCAGCTCCTCCTCGAAATGATTGGATGATGCATGCTCAATTCACCTCGCTCGGAAACCCGTTGCCATGCTACATGTTGCCTCCGTTTGCACTGTTTCATGCCTCTGAAAGCTGCACAAGTCCCAAGGCTGCTTTTGAACCACTCCCCTGAGCACTGCGGGATGTCACCGGCCAAGAGATAGGACCACCGGCCATGGAAAGATGGTCATCAACCATTTGTGGGGATATCGGCCAAAAATTCATAGCCGGCCGGCACTTAAGTTGGCTGACCGACCATCTCTTCCTGCAGAATCCTGTTTTTGCTGCAGTAGAGGACAGACAGTGCATGGCAAGGCATTTACAAGATAATGTGAGCACAGCCACTCTCCCTATCATGCTATGAACTCAAGGGAGTATGGCTCTCGACCCTCGGGCCACCAATCATGCATTTCCATGCATGATGGCCAAAGGTGCCAAGTGTGCAAATTAATGTGAAGTGAATGCAACAAAACACATGAATGCCTAAAACTCTATCATGCTTGGATCAAGAGCATCGGCGACTAAGGATTGAGGGACGTTTCGTCACTTCAAGTACGAACATCCCTCGCTCCTCATGTTTGGTTTGACACCCCAAACCAAACAAAATGCAATGTATGTATGCCAAATACAATGCAAAACATGCAACCAATGTAACGCAACGTAAGCATGCCAAATGCAATATGACTTGACGTGCACACGAGGTTAAGGTAGCAAACATGCCAAATGTAATGCAACCTAAGTTAACATGTGACAAGATGCAAACTATCAAGCATGCAAGGTGCAACCTAGGTGTACAAATATGCAAAGTGATAGGCGTGCAACAATGGTATCAATCATAAGGATGCAACAACATGCAATGCGATAAGCATATAACAAATACACAAACGCATGATCCATGGGCTTACACTAAAGATGGACGGACCTCAGCCGTACCAAAATAGTGGCCAAAGTGCCAAGAAATGATGGACAAAACACACCCAAACATGCGCATGTAAAGGTCCAACACTTAGGCGCAAAAAAGGTCAACTCTTAAGTACATTTAAAAGAGACGAATATGGACAAATAACAAGCATGATGAGCTCTGAAAATATGCAAGGGATGATGCCAAATCAACCAAGCCAAGCAAGTAAAGCATACAAAGGAGCCTAAAACTTGACACTAGCCAAGGGGCTCAAGCCATGGCTATGTGAAGCAAGCCCCAAAGGACCAAGGGGACCTAAAACGGTCCCGAGGCAGGTTCAAGCAAGACCAAAAGTGAGCTCAAAGCTAGCCAAAACAAGCTAGAATGCAATGCCAAAATAATGGGGCATACAATGCCATCAAAGAGATGTTATGCTACGCCTAACACAGCCAAACATGGCATGATTTAAGCAAGGAAAATCAGAGCTATAATATGCTAAAACAAATCCTAAAACCCAATGAGATGGCATCCCAAAGACTTAATCATGGAGACATGCACAATGACCCAAACATGGAGCATAAGACACCAACTCTTCAAAGCATTGAAATGATGGCAAATGCAAGTATACAAGCATGAAACATGGACTGAAACAACATGACAAGTGATACCAAATCACGGAAACGGCCCAAGTAAAGCATGCTAATGACTCACACACCCAAAGCTAACAAGCTAAAATGCATGGTGGCTATATAAAGCATGGCAAGCATGACCAAGACAACCCCAAACAGAGCTTAAGCACAGTGAAACAAGGCTAAAAACTTCTCAAAGTTAAGTTAAAACATGCAAGCATGATAGTCGAAATGCAAGGTGCATGTTATGCAAACATGCAAGATTACTCTACAAGTATGTGAAGCATGCAAAATGCCATCAAACCAACATGGAATAGAGTTAAGGCAGGTCCTAAAAACCACCAAAAAGTGTTGAAATAGAACCAAGACATGCTAAGTAAACATGCTATTCTTATAAGCCAACAACACAAACAAATGAGACACAAAGGGAGAGGGGTGTCCCTCTCCTATACAAGACCTCAAAACCACTTCTCCACCACTGAAAATCCTCTGGATCTCAGTGGTGAGAAGGTCAAAACAAAAGGGTTCCAAAGCCCAAAGAGGAAGGCACAAAAAGAGGCCAAACAAGGCCTAAGGGGGGGTGGACAACCCCTAACACAAAAGTGACCTTAACGAAACATCTCAAGCATGAAAATACAGAACTTTTTTCAATAGGACACTAAGCTTAAAATAGGATGCAAGTATGTGTAAAAGCTTAAGCCAAAATGGGGTATTAAAAGCAAGTTGACTCACCCTTGAAGAACACTTCAAGAACACCAACTCCAGCACCCTTCTTGGATCAAAACCAACTTAAAAACTCTGAAATCAACCTTCTAGTGCCTCAGCAACCAAGGATAGTGTAGTGCTAGGTGTTTGTGTGCAATAGTAAGAACAAAACACACTTTTGAGCTCAAACACACACACAACTCTAGAGAGAAGGAGATATAGAGAGAGAGAGATATATCTAACTTCTATATCAGTTGGCTGAACCCCTGAAAGGGTAGGGGAGGCCCTCCTTTTATATAAAATCCAATTCCAAGCTTCTAAGAGAAGCTAAGCTCAATGATGAAATCCCTCCATACACGTGTATGGAGGGCAGAGTCTGTGCTCACCAGCTGGCATAACTGGCATGCACAATGCCTGAAAAAGGCAAAGAAAAGGCCTCGGCCAGAAAAAGTGGCCGATCGACCAAAACAAAGGCCGACCGGCCAAACATAGTGCCGATCGGCCAACACTCTTGGCCGGTGGCAAGAAAAAGGGGCCGATGGCCTCAGGCCTTGGCCGGTGGGTTGAGAAAATGGCCTACAAGCCACCCTCTTTCCTTAGAAGCAAAAAACACAAGTGTTTGGTCCACAACCAAGCACAAAACAGACAAGTTGAGAGATCATGAGGTGAGGCGCACGGCTGAGACCTCCGGGAACTCAAAACGAACACGAACATGGATGATCATCGAGTATTCAAACGATGACGTCCAAGTCTTGAGGACGGTTAAAAATGGGGTGTCTATAGTCTTACACATTCCAACAGAAAGGATGTAAGAAAATTATGCAATTCTCACTGCGTCTCACACGGAGAAGACTAAAAGTGATTACTGAGAATACCCGGAGTCTCAAACACAACATCTCTCAGCATATCACATGAGGGAGAGAAAAGAGCAACACTTCTCAGCGTATCACACGCGGGAAAGGAAAGAGCAACACTTCTCAGCGTATTACACGCGGGAGAGGAAAGAAGAACACTTCTCAGCGTATCACACGCGGGAGAAGAAAGAGCAACACTTCTCAGCGTATCACACGCAAGAGAAGGAAAGGTACACCTCTCAGCGCATCACACGCGAGAAAGGGAAGAAAGTATCTCTTAGCGTATCACACGCAGGAGAGGAAAGGAAGCATCTCTCAGCGTATCACACGCACGAGAGGAAAAGAAGCATCTCTCAGCGTATCACACGCAAGAGAGGAAAGGAAGCATCTCTCGGCGTATCACACGCAAAAGAGGAAATGAAGCATCTCTCAGCGTATCACACGCAAGAGAGGAAAGGAAGCATCTCTCAACGTATCACACGCAAGAGAGGAAATGAAGCATCTCTCAGCATATCACACGCAAGAGAGGAAAAGAAGCATCTCTCAGCATATCACACACAGGAGAGGAAAAGAAGTATCTCTCAGCGTATCACACGCAAGAGAGGAAAAGTAGCATCTCTCAGCGTATCACACGCAAGAGAGGAAAAAAAGCATCTCTCAACGTATCACACGCAAGAGAGGAAAAGAAGCAATACTAGTACTGAGGAATTATGTAGACATCGGAGTGAGTCCCAACGCTTCTAACAAGGGTATAGCGTAAACACCGAGCGCACCCGGGTGTTCCTAACCGAAACAAAACGAACTCAAAGGACAGGAAAGGTCTTACCTAGAATTCCTTTGAATGAAACCATACACACAATACCGTCTGGTTGCACCAGCCTCAAATGAATCGTACATACAATAGTGTGTCTGCATAAGAAAGAAACTCAACAAGTACAATATAGTAGCAACACATGTTCAACGTCACGTCGAGGTACAATTCCAATGTGAAATAAACGCGTGCATACACAATGCAAGTGAAAAGATGCGTAGCAACGCAAGTGAAAAGTGCGTAGCAATGCAAGTGAAAAGTGTGTAGCGATGCAAGTGAAAAGTGCATAATGATGCAAGTAAGGTGGTGCATGACAATGCAACGAGTGGTGATGTATACTCCATGCAATATTATGGTGCATATTCTATGCAAGATGGAGAAATGCATATTCTATGCGAAACAACAAAGATGCATGTTCAATGCAACATGTATGCCCTATGCAATGTAATTGTGGGTACATACCCGACACAACATGCATATGCTAGGCGAGCGTGATGATGCATATTCTAAGCGACAACACAACACGCATGTTTCATGCAACGACATAGAGATACCATATTCAATGTAAGCATAGTAAAGGCATGTTATTCACAATGTTGAGATACAACTTTAAAATGAGATGAGGCATGCTCGATGTGAGAGTGAAAAGGCGTAAAACAAATGCGAACCTTGCAAACATGACAAAACACTGTAATGCAACATATTCAAAGCAATTTTCGAATCTTGCAATATACAAAAGGATATGAAAAAGGATACACCTCGCGTGTATCGAGTGCCGCACACGGAAGACACGGTTCGAGGTCACCACAGAGACCGCTTAAGCTTCAAGAGTGTATTTTCTTGCACTTTCTTGAGAGATGAGGGTACAAATCAACAGAACTATCTCAAACAAGGGTATTTCAGCTCCATCGGCCACAAGGGGGAGCCATCGGCCATCCATCGGCCAACAAAAGAGCTTATCGGCCAACAATTTAGCCGATCGGCCAAAAGTGGCAGATTCGGGGCAATTTTGTCCATTTGCCTTGGGTCTTTAAGTATAGGGTTCCAAACCCTATTTCCTCACTTTTCCCTAGCCAAAATTCATTCTCCTCCCTCTCTAGGTTGTTTTCCATCCTTTGATCCGAACTTTTTCCCCGTTTTCAAGCCTCCCGCAACTTTCGATTCGCGAAACCCTCATTGTTTCGAACACTTTGAACCGATTGGAAATTGTATTCGGTGCCGCATTCTTGATTTCCCTCACTTGGGGTTTGTGTCCCCCGAGTTACCTTTGGTTTTCGTGCCTTCTTCCGCACTTCGACATTTTCTTCCATTTGTCACCCCTTGGGGTTGACTTTCGGTTGACTTTTGGCATTCTTGCCCATTTTCCATATCCTCGGCCATTTTCTTACTCTTCACGAGATGGCGGACGATATTCCACGGGGTGGGACTCCTCCAAAGATGGATATGGATCCCGAGGTCGAGCTCTTACCGCTCAATGTTCGGCCTTTCGATCCGGCGACGTACCAACCCAAGGTACATGTGCTGCCTCCCGACAGCATTCGCCAATTTAGGAGTTTCATGCGAGGTGCGCCATTGGAGCTCCTACTACGCGAGTCGGAGTTACACTTGTCCTATGGCGCCGCTGAGGTATACTCTTCCCCTCTACTTTCCTCAATGTAGGTCATGCGCTTCGGATAGCCAGTATCACTCTGCATCTGATTAACCCAAACACACTTGTACATCGCATGCCTAGTTCATCCTGAGCACATTCACACGTGATATATATGTCAACTCGAACATATGCGCACACACTGCATTTTTATCAATTCTGGACACATTCAAACACTGTATTTCTAACACTGCTTCGCATCTGTTTATCTTTGAACACAGGGAGATTTCCATGCCTTCCGGGGTTATGGGAACACCGTTGCTCGAGATTGGTATATAGAGCTACCCGATGAGGTCCGCCACATCGTTGATCAGGCTGGTTTTGGCACATTCTACATGGGACTCTCATGCCTCACTGCGAGCAGGCCGCTTCTTGGTGCGCTAGTGGAGAGGTGGTGGGACACCACTGATTCATTCCACCTTTCCACGACAGGGGAGATGACGATGACTCCCTTCGACTTCTCCATGCTTACCGGCATCGGAGTAGGAGGTGATCCGATCCCTTTCGATACTGACATGGGGGAGTGGGACGCTGCCCAGATCTTCTTGCTCAGCATTCGCCCACTTCTCTCTCGACCAGGGTTCGTGAGATATTCATGGTTCGAGGACCAGTTCAAGATACAGATACCGACGACCCAGGAGGAGGTCGAGCGCTACGCCCAGGGGTTCTTCATGTTCATGCTAGGCACCATTCTCTTCGCCAACCGGGCGAACACCATTGGCCTCTATCTGTTGAGCGTGCTGGTGGACGTGACTCGGATCCAGCGCTACGACTGGGGTGGCGCAGGCCTGGCCACATTGTACGGATACATGAGTTCTTCATCTCGCTGCAGTGGACACCTGCTAGGAGGCTACTGGCGAGCCTGGGAGGTACAGCTTTCCTTTCTATTTTATAGTTTTGTTTCATACTATTTGTACACTGCACACACTGCATGACACACAATCTGTTTTACACTGGTTGTACACACTGCACACACTGCGCATACGCAGTCTACTTTACACTGGCTGTACACTGCACACACTGCACAATACACTGCACACCATTCTCTGATTTCTGCTTTATTTGCATACTGCTCATTATTACCCTATTACATTCTGTAGTTGTGGGTGTATGCCTACTACCTGAGGTTTGCTCCAGAGCTGGAGGTGGAGATGCCCCCCGTTGTTCCATATTCTCACAAGTATGATGTGAGGTACGAGCAGAGGCCGCGAGAGTCTTTCTTGTTCTTCCGCAGATACTTTGACACCATAGCCACAGCAGAGGTATTTCAAAGGTTACAGTTCATTTGAGTTTTGCTTTATATTGTACTTCCGATAGTAGATAACAAACTATACATTCTGTCATTTGCAGATCACCTGGCAGCCCTAGGCAGTGCTACCTGATGCAGTAAGAGACCAGTACATGGGTGCTCGGGAGACTGCCCGGTTCCAGGTTTTGCTGGAGGGTCCGGTCTGTTGGGCATGGTATTTGGGAGAGCACTTCCTGCGACAGACCCTCGGCTTGCCAGAGCAGATAGTCCCGAGACCACCTCCCACCCATATAAGGCATACAGAGAGGTACACCCGCAGGAGATGATCGATTTCACGATAGGCTGGGATGCTGAATTTTTCAGAGATGATGGTGACTACACTGACTTCATCCAGACTTATCTCATGCGACCTCTGACCAGCGCTCATCGAGCTGAGAGAGAGAGGCCTGCAGCCCTAGTAGGAGGAGCGGGAGGAGCGAGGGAGACTCAAGCCCATGGCAGGAAGGGTTCCCAGAGGGGATGGAGAGCAGAGTGGCCAGACTTGCCCACCTCTATGACATGCCGAGGACAGGGTGGGGAGACTTATCAGATACCCATCACTTCTCCTCCGGTTGATCACGCGCTCGTCGGAGTTCGGGGCTCGACCCCAGTACATGCAATGCTTTTCATTCTGTACATTTATTTCATTTCAGTTGATATCCACAGATTACTAATTGCTTTAACACTTTTGCAGGTTTTCATCGAGTATATTGGGTAGGCTCTGGAGCTGACGGCCTCGGTGATGGGGACGCTGCAGAGGAGCATAGACCTGCTGAGCATCTACAGTATTCCAGTAAGTTCTTTCAACCCCAATCCCAAAACCTTGCATAATCTGTTCCATACTGATCTGATGCATTACATTATCGATTTGGCATTTGATACACTGCACTCATATACCACTTACGGCACTGACACACTGTATCTCATATACTGTTCACAACATTCATACACTGTAATCATACACTGCTTACGGCATTCATACTCAGCTTCGCATAGCATAACTGATGCATCTGCCAACTGTTCTTTTCAGGCCCCATTCCAGATATTAGCCACAACGGGTGCCTCAGCGGGATCATCAGTACCTCCCAGAGTAGCAGGGGGGCCGGACGAGGGATGTCGATACACAGCCGAGGCAGACATAGGCATACTCGTACCGAGAGCAGTTCGCAGGAGCTTGCCCCAGATGATGATGAGTCTGACGAGGAGGCAGAGTCGTCTCAGGATGAGGCTGGAGATGGCTCGAGTTCATACTCAGGTAGTGGAGCTGACGGCGATGATCCTGGACCTTCGTCCAGGAAGAGGATGAGGAGAGATTCCCGCACCTGAGGCGATCAGCGCCGATTCCAGATGTTTTGTTTTTTGCTTTATTTTCCTTTTTGCTAGTAGTTTTTGCACATTGTACTGCGTCAGGCAGATTTACTTTCTTTCAAAACTTTGTACTTTTGCAAAAGAAAACATGATGGAATGAGAAACAGCTTTTTTGATTCAAAAAGTGATACATTTGTACATTCTAAGCATCGCATCGCATTACATCGCACAGCATGTAAATGGGATTGGATTTTGTTTGAAAATTGCACACTCAGATTGTATCGATTTAAGCAGGTAGTGAACCAACTGACAACTGAAAGGACAAAACAACTCGATAAGCAAAACTAAGACTTGACATGCTAACCAAATGTAAATAAAACTCGATAAGCAAGACAAGAACTTAATAATCAAAGCAAAATACAACTCGATAATCAAATACAACAACTTGATAAACAAATTGAAGCAACACAGGCATGACTTCACAAAATCGTCACCGAAAGGCATTCGAAGTGGAACAAGTCACAAGTTCTCAACATCTCCAACATATAAACAGCTCAGAGAACAAAAGGAGAGGCCATCGTCCAAGGTCAGAGGCCATTGGCCAAAGGAAATGACCATCGGCCAACATTACTAGCTGATCGGCTAAAAAAATGGTCGGTTGGCACTCTTTTTGGCCAATTGGCCAAAAATGGCAAGGACCTCCAGAATGCTGTCATCTGTCTTCCACTCAACACCTTATCCTCTACAAAAGTCCCACCTTCGTAGTTTTTCCATTTCAACTCAGTTTTTGCACCAAATGGAGTCATTTCTTGTCCGAAATCTCACAAATTGGATTGCTAACTTGGATGGCTCGAAAAAGCTGAATTTCCGGGGTTTTGGCATAAATGCATTATTCACGTTGAGCCGCACTCCACTGCGTTTTCCGTTCCTTCATGCCGTGGCAAGTTATTGGAATCCGATTACGCACGTTTTTAGCTTTGGCGGACAAGAGATGTGTCCCACTTTCGAAGACTTCCAAGCTTTGATGGTGTCCAAACGCGAGGAAGAGATTTTACCACAATTCCACTTCGGCCACATCCAAGCCTTAGGACGGATGTGCGGGCTCACTTTGCATG
The DNA here is from genome assembly GCA_036172215.1 of Camellia granthamiana. Lineage (NCBI taxonomy): Eukaryota > Viridiplantae > Streptophyta > Magnoliopsida > Ericales > Theaceae > Camellia > Camellia granthamiana. The sequence continues at coordinate 86,804,615 of CM069912.1, forward strand.
ACGCTCGGTCTCTGATCCGCGACGGAGAGTTGGACATTCCGAGCTTGATTCGTCGGTTTCCTGATGCCCGTAACCGCGGCGATCATTACTGGCAGGGTTTTCGGCGACATGCCCTTTGCTTGTGCATGCTGTCTCATTTCTTGCTTGCCCCAGGCCCCGGAGGGTCTAGCGTCCGTTTGATTGAGGTTGCCCAAGGCCTAAAAGAGGGCAAGAGCTGCATCGCTATGTCCCTAGCTGAGACATTGATGGGTTTGGATGCCTTCCATCGCCGAGAGATGACTAGATTCGCGGGGAGTCCACTACTACTGCAGGTAATGTTTCCCACCCCATCTCACATATATTTCTCACATCACTCGGCCCTCAGGCGCGATTTTTCTCTCAAAACCCTCTTCTCACTTTTCTCTCCACGTACACCTCTCTATTCTTTAATCTCCCATTTTTCATCCCTCTCCAGATGTGGTTGATGGATAAATTGAAGGTTGTGGACCCATGCCCAGCATATTCTATTCACGGTTATTTCTTCCGACGACGTCTAGTTGATGCCTCTGATGAGGGATGGTGGTGCGAATGGATGTGCAGTCTGTCTGCGGATCGCATTGCTTGGCGCTGCCCTTGGCTTAATCTGCCAGCGATGGCTTATAGCATGTCTCGCTAGCCCGGGATCCAGTTGATCGGCCTGACACACTGTGTCTTTTACTTCCTGTTCCGTTTCCGGCGCCAATTTGGCCATGATCAGACTTACCCGGAAGAAGGGATAAAGTATCCTACCGCATTTCCAGTCCGAGGCGCACAGCTAGCTCGGTATGCCACAGCATGGAGGACAAGAGAGTTTCTGGCCCCTACTCCCACTTTCAGTTGCATCCTTTCTGATGAGTGCATAGCTTGGCTTGATGAAGAGGCGCAGGTTGGGCCTACTTTGGCATCAGAAGCTTCCACAAGCTCTGGGAGGGGGCGCAGGAACACCTGACTATGCCCCGAGTTTATTTGCTTTAATCAGTACTTTCAAGTTTTCTTCATGAATGTAATAAAAAGCAACTTCAATTTGTATTCAAGAGTAGGAGAACTCTGTACTGAAATCAATATAATTGAAGGTTGTGGGTACTGAAAATTTTTCATTTGGTCCAGAAATGATCTAAGTCGTAAAAAGATTAATTTGAGCAAAAATCAACTTTTATTAAAACTTTTCAAAACCATTTTCGATATGGATCACAACTAGGCACGCTCGAGATCTATCATTGAGATGTACAACCCTGGATTCCAGCAACTAGAAAGTTGCCTCTAGTCTGAATAGCACTACACTGGAGATCACAACCGAGCTCTTAAATGCAGAATAGACAGAGATGACCAACAAGATCACACAGACAAAGTTGAGTTGGAAGTGTTTATGGCTGGACTTTAGAATGAAGTTGCCTACGTATCCCGAAGATGGGAATCAAGCCTTACGTAGTTCGGCTCAGGTTCACTCGTGTATTAACACTCTTCTTTTGCGCTCTAACTTTTGCCAAGGCCGCCCTTTTTGGGTTTTCACCCTTGTGAGCTCAGTTTTTATTATTTCAAATTTTTCATGCTCTAACTTTTGCCTAGGTCGCCATTTCGAGTTTTCGGCCTAGCGAGCCACTCAGGGATAGTATTTCTTCAACTTGTCCATGTTGATCGGCTGGGAGAACTCTAGGCCATCTAGGTCCATCAGAACGACAGCTCCACCCGACCAGATAGACTTGATGATGTAGGGACCCATCCAATTGGGTCTGAACTTGCCCCTAGGGTCGTGGATGGGATCTCGGTTGTCTTTGAGTACTAGATCCCCTTCCTTCAAATTCATGGACTTAACCTTCTTGTTGAAAGCCCTGGCAATTCTTCGTTGATAACCCTGGACGTGATACAGTGCTTTCAGCCTTCTTTCATCAAAGAACAGCCTCCATCCCATAAATCAAGGAATACGAAGTCACCCCAGTAGAAGTTCAAATTGAAGTTCGGTAGCCCCAAAGAGCAAATGGCAGCTTATCTGGCCAGTCCCTGTAGATTTCCACCATCTTCTGCCGAATGTGCTTGATGTTCTTGTTGGCGGCCTCAACTGCTCCGTTGGTTTGCGGCCGATATGTAGATGACTTATGAAAGCCGCGTTGTACTTCTCCAACAAGTCGATCACCTCCTTCTTAAAGTGGGAACCATTATCTGAAATAATCTCGTTCGGGACCCCATAGCGACAGATGATGTTGTTCCTGATGAACTTAGCAACATGCGATGCCTTCAACACCGCGTAAGATTGGGCCTCAACCCACTTCGTGAAATAATCTATCGCTACCAGAATGTACTCATGCCCGTTGGACCCCTTTGGAGTGACAGGCCCAATTACATCAATCCCCCAGACTGAAAACGGCCATGGCGAAGTCATGTTATATAGCTTCGACGGCGGAATGTTCATGCGATTTGCATGGATCTGACATTTGTGGCATCGCCGGACAAAGCCAACGCAATCCTCCTCCATGGTGGACTAGTAATAACCCTGTCTAAGGATCTTCCGAGCTAGCGTCACCCCGTTCATGTGCCCTCCGCACTCTCCTCCATGGGTGGCCTCTATCAGGCGCTTGGATTCTTCAGCATCAACACACAATTTATGCATCCCGAGATGACCCCTCTTGTACAGTTTACCCCCGTAGACAATGAACTGAGCAGCCATTCTTCAAATTGCCCTCTTGTCTTTGGCATTTGCCCCAGGTGGATACGCTTCCTTTTCTAAGAAGTTCCAGACATCATAATACCAGGGATTCTCATCTTGTACCTCATCTATGGTAGCAATCAGCTCGTAGGCCGGCACGAATTTCTGTTCGATGATGATCAGACGCATCCAGACTCCAAAAGGGATGTCTATCATAGAAGATAGAGTTGCTAATGAATCAGCGAACTTGTTGTTCTCTCTTAACAGATGAGAGAAGTTTAGTTTTTCAAATCGAGGAATCTGCACGTCCAAGGGCTGGTGATAGATTCTCATTTTTTCTTCTTTAACTTTCCAATCTTCTTTAGCTTGAGATACAACAAGGTTCGAGTCCCCGATGACATCCAACCGTTTTGCCCCTAGTTCCAGGGCGGCTTCTAGTCCAGCAATACATGCCTCATACTTGTAGACATGCCCTTGGGCTTTGCTACTACAGTTCAGACTCAAATGTCACGGTTCTGAATCTAATCCTGCAAAGTGCAATGCGAGACCGATAAATCACCAAAGAGTCCAAATCCGACAAATCGTTTTGGAAAAATGATTTTTAAGAAAGAAGTGCCAAACATGGATTGCTTTGCCAAATACAGAGTCGCCACCTAAATATTTTATTTTTGGAAAATTTAGGAAACCCTGACTCGTGCCTAAGGCCACGTGTCCGTCATCACCAAAGTTGCCTCGGCTCGGGAACTTGGGTACGATTGGGGAAGCTCATCTATGAGCACCCCCGCTCGCCCGATCAAAGATCAGCCTGTACTAAACATGATATCTTGTTTTTGAAAACACATGTGCTCTTATTCCAGTTATTAGCTAGAATTACTATGTGATGCGCACAACACACAAGTATAGACTAGATCGCCTAATTTGGAACAAAGCATTGCATATCCGTTTGTTTGGAAATGGTTTGAAGTTTGCCACTCGCGAGTAGGCTAAAACACGGATTTCAATGAATTGTTCCAATTCAAGTAATCCAACCTTCACCCACAGGCATTCAGGCAGTTATATCACATAAGCAATTAGCCTCATGGCAAGCATGCTGTCATGTTAACACTCACACACATGCAAGATGCTAAAGCATAAACACTCACAGTGTACTCCGAGCCAAAATAAAGAACTAATTAGTAATCAATGCGTGATCCTAGTTCATGTTAAGATGGCTAATGCAACACATGCAAAAATACAACTAGAAATAGGCTCGGCTATTCTAGAATGTCATGTGAAATACAACTTGGTACATGTATTCAAATTGGAATTGAAATATAATGTAGTTAGTATGATGCGCCGAGCCCGGTGCATGCAATACAGATGAATGGATGCACGCATGCGAGCATAAGGTATGCTAAATTAAACATGCCCTAAAACTAACCATCATAAGCGGTTAAGTAGAAGGGAGAAAGAAGTGGGGGTTGGAAGACATGCATCACACACACGCACACTTATTACATAATTGCGCCCTCTCGATGGAGGGACCGAAAGAATAATACAAATTAACAAATTAACTAACTAACAAGCTAATTAATTAATTACACAACCAAATCGAAATAAACAACTATTCTAAGTTATTAAAACACTAAAATGGCCTCGAGATGAGGGATGAATGCATGCTCGGACAGCTTCGCTCGGAAATCCATCGCCATGCTTTATGTTGCCTCTGTTTGCACTGCTCTGTACCTCTGAAAACTGTGCCAACTTCTGTGACACTTCTGAACCACCTTGTGGGCATACTGAGAGGCCATCGGCCAAAATATAGAGTCATCGGCCAAGGTAAACTGGTCATCAACCAAAGCTAAGGCTCTCGGCCAAATGTTTGTAGCCGATCGGCACTGAATATGGTCGGTCGACCATCTCTTCCTCCAGACTACTCCTGTTGCTGCAACAGAGGACAGACAGAGCATGGCAATACATTTGCAAGACAATGTTTGCATAACCACACTCTTTATCATGTTTAAGACTCAAAGGAGTGTAGTTCTCGACCCTTGGACCATCAATCACGCATTTCAATGCATGATGGCCAAAGAAGCCAAGTGTGCAATTCAATATGGAATGAAATGCACAAAAACACACAAGGGGCCCCAACCTCTATCATGCTTGATCAAGAGGCAAGGGAATGCACACACAATGCAATGCAGCCTAAGCATACAAGCAAGCTAATGCAACATGAGCATGCAAGCAAGCGATATGCAATAGGCATACAACAACAATACCAATAACAAACATGCAACAACATGTAATCTAACAAGTATGCAAGATGGATGAGCATGCAACAACATGTCAATTAGCAAGCACGCAACAAGCATATAAGCATGATGTAAAGTAATAACTTTGAACAACATGGTAAGATGCAACATGAACATGCAAACATGCAAGGCATGTATAGGTGGACAAGTATGCAACAACATACAAAATAAGACAAGCATGCGACAACATGGTAAAATGGACTTAAACTAAAGATGGATAGACCTCAGCCATGCCCAAAATCAGTGGCCAAAGTGCTAAGAAATGATGGACAAAAGCACACACAAACAGGCATGCCAATTGGCCTATCACCTAGGCATAAAAGAGCAACTTTCAAGAACACTTAAAAGGGGACAAATGTGGACATGTGACATACATTATAAGCTCTGAAATCATGTTAGGAAAGGTGCCAAACCAACCAAAGTACACAAGAAAAGCATGCAAGAAAGCTCAAGGCTTAAGGCTAGCCAAAGGACTCAAACCAAGGCCATGCAAGACAAGCCCCAAAGGGCCAAGGGGGCCTAAAACAGTCCCAAAGCAGGTCCAAACAAGACCAAAAACATGCTCGAAACTAGCCACCACAAGCTAGAACACAATGCCAAAAGCATGAGGCATGCAAGGCTACAAAAGGCGTGTTCACTACACCTATCAAAACCAAACATGGCATGACATAAACCAATAAAAATAGCGTTATGGCATGGTAAAACAAGACCAAAAACCCACCTAGATGGCATCCCAAAGACCTAAACATGATGGCACACACAATGACCCATTCAAGAGGCATAAAACATCAACTCTTTAAAGCATTAAAGGAGTGATAAGTGCAAGTATATGAACATACTATATGGACTAAAATAGCATAATAAATGATGCCAAATCATTGAAATGGGCCAAATAAAGCATGCTAATGACTTGGACACTTAAGGCTAACAAGCTAGAATGCCTTATGGCTATACAAAGCATGGCATATATGTTCAAAACAACTCAAATCAGACCTCAAGCATGTTACAACAAGGCTAAAAGCTTCATGGAGTTGAGCCAAAATCATGCTAGAATAACATGTTACAACATGATGCATATTAAGGCAAATGAGGGGATTGCAAGACACGTATATGGAGCATGTAAGAGGCCATTAAACCAACTTGAAACAGAGGTAAAACATGGAAAAATAACACCAAATACTTGCTGAAATGGAGCTAAAACAAGCTAAGCAAATATCCTACCAATATAAGCCATTTATACTAGTATACAAGACAACAAGGAGAGGGGATGACCCTCTCCTATTTAAGACCTCAAAACCACCTTTCCACCACTGAAAATCCTCTAGATTTCAGTGGTAGATTTCAGTGGTGGAAAGGTCATGCAAAGCAAAGAATAAGGGCCAAAAGGGATGGCCTAAAACAATGCCAAACAAGGTCTAAGAGGGGGTAAACAACCCCAAACCAAAAAAAGACCTTAACCAAAGATTTAAAGCACCAAAAAATAGAACTTTTATCAGTTAAGAGTCAAGCTTAAAACAATAAGCAAGAAGGGCTCAAAACTTAAGAAAGAATGGGGTATTAAAAGCAAGTTTGCTCACCCTTGTAGAACCTCTTCAAGAACAAAGCTCCAGCAACTTTTCCAAGCTTAAAGCACTCCAAGAACTCTGAAACTAACTCTCTAGTGCCTCAACAACAAGAGGATGGTGTATTGCTAGGTGTTTGTGTGCAATAGTGTGAACAAAACAACCTTTTGAGCACAAATACACACACAAATATATAGAAAGAGGGAGCTATAGAGATAGATAGATATATATCTTCTATCTCAAATTTTTAAGGGAGGAGGGCCTCCCCTCTTATAGAAATCCAAATTCAAAGCTTCTTAAGCAAGCTAAACAAGGGGCAAATCCCTCCATACACGTGTATGGAGGGGGGAATTGTGGATGCCAGCTGTGACAGCTGGTATAAAATATCTGCATAAAGCAGATGAACAGGGTTCGGCCATAAAATATGGCCGATCGACCAACACAAGGGCCGGCCGACCAAATAATGTGCCGATCGGCCAACACTTTTGGCCGATGGCAATAAAACAAGGCCGATGGCCTCCAGCCTTGGCCGATGGGTTGAGGGGATGGCCAACAATCCACCTTCTTCCCTCAAAAGCAAAAACACAAGTGCTTAGTCCACAACCAAGTACAAAACAGACAAGTTGAGAGATCTTGAGGCAAGGTGCGCGACCGAGGCCTTCGAGAACTCAAAACGAACACAGGCATGGATGATCATCGAGTGTTCAAACGATGACGTCCAAGTCTTGAGGACGGTCAAAAATGGGGTGTCTACAGTTGCCTCATTGTTCAATACTTTGAAACGGAGTTTGAATGCTAAAGGTATAAGGGAATTGTCGGGTGCTATCAGTAACACCCCTATTCCATATCCGTATTGGTTTGATGCTCCGTCAAAGTACATCGTCCAAGTCTCTTCTTCGACATGCAGAATGGCCTCGTCTAGGAACAAATACTTAACTTCTTCATCCCCTTCAACTGGGTGATCAGCTAGGAACTCCGCTACCGCTCTCCCTTTCACTGACTTGCGTGTCATGTATTTCAGATTGAATTCGGAAAGCAGAAGCAACCAACGAGCTAGCCTACCCGTAAGTGCCGATTTCTTGAAGAGATATTTGATGGGGTCTAATCTCGAAACCAATATTACAGAGTGAGCTAACAGGTAGTGCCGCAGCTTCCTGGTAGCCCATACCAAGGCCAGACAAGCCTTCTCCAACGGAGTGTAGTGGGTCTCGTAATCCAGCATTTTCTTGCTCAGGTAATAGATAACCTTCTCCACTTTATCCTCAGACTCCTGTGCAAGCATGAAGCCTATTGTAGTTTCAGTCACTGAAAGGTACAGAATCAACAGTTTCTCCAGCTCAGGCGGTGACAACACAGGTGGGTTCTGTAAATATTGCTTGATCCGATCAAAAGCAGCTTGGCATCGGCCGTCCCATTGGAATTTCTTTCCTTTCTTCAGGAGACCAAAGAGTGGTTCACAAGTCAAGGTTAATTTTGCAATAAACTGTCTTATGAATTGCACTTTACCCAAAAAGCCTCACACCTCCTTTTCAGTCCTTGGTGGTGGCATTTCTAAGATGGCCTTGATTTTAGAAGAATCGATCTCGATACCTCTTTGTGTGATCAAGAACCCCAACATTTTCTCTGTTGTAACACCAAATGTACATTTCTGAGGATTCAAACGCAATCGATACTCTCTGATCTGTTGGAAGAATTTCTGCAAGGCGGTGTAGTGGCCCTCTCTTTCCTTGGACTTGACAATCATGTCGTCCACGTACACCTCAACCTCTTTATGGATCATATCGTGCAATATTGTGGTCGCAGCCCGTTGATACATAGCTCCAGCATTCTTCAGCCCAAATGGCATCACCCTATAACAATAGGTTCCCCACGGGGTGGTGAAAGTAGTCTTCTCCCGGTCTTTGGATGCCATTAAAATCTTATTGTAGCCTGAAAAGCCATCCATGAATAAGAGCAGCACATGCCCAGTAGTAAAGTTCACTAATTCGTCGATATGCGGCAGAGGAAAGTCGTCTTTCGAACTGGCTTTGTTGAAATCCCTGAAGTCCACACATACCCGAATTCTGTCGTCCTTCTTTGATACCGGAACTATATTGGCCAACCAAGTTGGGTATTTAGATACCAGCAGGAACCCTGCGTCAATTTGCTTGGTGACCTCTTCTTTGATCTTGAGAGCCCAGTCCGGGCGGATCCTTCGAAGCTTCTGCTTAACAGGTTGGGCCTCTGGGTCAAGAGGGATCCAGTGCTGTACAATCTCAGGATCGATTCTAGGCATGTCTTCGTAGGACCACACGAAAACATCTTTGAAATCTTTTAATAAAGCGACTAAACGCTCGCGCTCCTCCGAAGACAACGTGGACCCGATCTGGACCAGTCGCGGGTCCTTCCCAGTACCAACATTAACTATGGTGATTTCATCAACCAAGGGTTTAACAAACCTCTCCTGCTCTTGATCAAGCAAATATTGCAAAACCGGAGGAATTTCTTCCTCGTTGTTTTCATCAAAATTTTGAAAGTCTTGATTAATGCAATAAATTAAAGGCATAGAAAAGTACTCGGAAGCCACAGCCGTACCATTCTCATTAATCACTTCCAAATCGCCTGATTCCGCTGTTACAACAGACTCAAAGGAAAAAGAAAAAGACGACCTAGACAGGACAGTGGCATCCGGGTTGTCACCCCCAAGAATACCAGACTCAGACTCAAACGAGCTGAAACCTGATTTCGACTCCACAGACTCAATGGAATCAGATTCCAGCTCACTACCTGACCCGGTGCTGCTCGATAAAAAGCCCTCCTTGTATTGCCAGACGAGGGAGGGTGCGATGGATACATCCAGAATGTTTGAAGATGGGCTCACAGCCGCTTCATTCCCAATCATGGACACTAAGAAGTTATCCCCCAAGCACTCCTGTGTGCTCTGAGGATCTGAGAGTAGACAAGCCAGTGCTACCCCCATTTCAATCTCTGTGCTCTCGAAATCCTCCTCCTTGCACTGCTCAGCCTCAGCTGGTGGGTTTGTCTGCTCTTTGGCAACATCATCCCCAGACAATTGCAAGTCAAAGAAAATTTCAAACCCCGGCAAGCGCCGCCTCTCTGCATTTAGCCATGGCTCTGGGAAGCCGCAGAACGGGAAATCCATCCCCTCCCGGACAAAGCGTCCGTTTAGGGTACCCTGGATAGGCCGGTGCACCAACTCATAAGGCTTCCCGGTTTGCTTTGCTCTAGCCCTTCCGCCCATCTCCTTTCCTTTCCTCACCCAGTCCTCCCTGGTAGGCAGATAACCTAAACCAAAGGTATGTGGGTTATGCGGCACTTTGGCCGATGCTGCAACGTCTTTTCGGCCATTGCGCTCTAATCTCATCCCGGGGATATGCTGGAGCTTGTTCATAAGGTAGAGAGACTGTGCACTGACGTATAACCCTTCATCAACGGCTAGGATATTCTGTACAACCTGAGCCTCAGCTAGGGTAAATCCTGACAAGAACACATCCTCCGCGCCATGCTCAATCTCCAGAACTGGCGTAGAAACCTCTGGCGGCGGATGGATTGAAGAATTCCCAAAAACTATAGCCACCCTCTTCCTGTGGGGGTACTTCAACATCTGGTGCAGGGTGGAAGAGACCGCCTTCACCTGGTGCAGCCATGGCCGCCCCAGGAGTAGATTAAAGGTTGCCGGGACATCCAAGACATGAAAGTCAATATCCTGTTGTCCTGGACCAACCTGAGTCCGAATTTGTACAGTCCCCATCACCTTTCTACCAGTATTGTCATATGCCCTTATCACCTGGGCAGTTATCACAAAATCAGCGGGCTTCAACCCGATTGCATATGTCGTTCTCGATGGACACACATTGATAGTAGATCCTGTGTCAACAAGGACCACCGGTATCCATTTTTCTCTACACTCAACAGAGATATAGAGCGATTTGTTGTGGTTTGAGCCCTCAGGCGGCAATTCCTTGTCGGTGAAGGTCAACGTCGGGGAAGCTCCTCCCGGAAAGACCAGCCCTACCAGCTGCTCAGGTGTGGTATCTATTGAAAGTTTGGCCTTGTCCATTGCAGAAAGGACAGCTTGTCGATGAACTCTTGAGGCCATAAGCAGTCCCCAGATGGAGATATCTGCTTGGATTTTCTTAAGCTGTTTCAGCACAGCCTCCTCTTCGAGCAGTCTTTCTTTCTATTTGTCTGTTTCTTTGTCCTTCCCGGACGCCTCTGGTTAATCTAAGTGTGGGGGCTTGAAATACCGCCCACTTCTAGTCATGTGGTCAACCTCCTCAATGTACCAGGTATCATCCGGTTGGTTTTACCCCTAATCTTCGTTGGTGTGGGCAAGATATAAGTCATCGTCTTCCCACCACATACCATCAGCAACCGACAGACACCTAACCGGTTCCGTTACAACTACTTCTGTGCGCACAGCACATTCCGTCCCCGCAGGGGCTTTGGCTTTTCTAGCCCTCTCCAGATCTTCGATCTTTTCCTGCTCAAACTGCTTCAGTACAACCTGTTGTTCAATATCTCCTGTATTCAAACTGCCTGGATCCCGAGCGAAATTCTTAACACCGGCGCTCTCCGGCGGTATTCCCTGATTTTCGGCCATTCCGGCCACTGTTGAAGTTCCCGTTCTTGACGGTCCTTGCTCTGGCTGAGGCTGCTCAATAACATCTGGTTGGTTGTCAAGCCACCCAGTGTTCTCTGCTGACCCGTCCAAGTCGAACCAGTTGACAGTCACGTCCCCTGAGTCCTGCTCTTCAAAAGTCACGTCCCCTGAGTCCTGCTCTTCAAAGAACAGTAGATTTGCAATATCCTCCTCCAGCTCCACTAGGTCATCTAGCCCCTGATTAGGTCCATCCTCCCGAACTACACAGATCTCTGCCCCAATCGGAAACTCTACCCTTGGCCTAGACTGATCCGTTGATGTGATGTAACCACTCAGGTTGTACATGAAGCTCGCAGACCCCTCAGGCTCTGACTGATCATTCCCATCTGCCCCCACAGTTGACCCAATTCTATCTTCGACAGTCACCAACACCGGTTCAGGTTGGGTTTAGAAGGTGCTCATCATGCACAAATCCATGCTGTTCGGGATGAACACCTCCGGCTTGGGTAGGTAGGAGGGTGTGATATATATACTAGGGTCGTATGACATAACCCCAGTTTGGATCAGGTTGATGCGTTTGGGTGGTGGAGCTTGGTTATGTGGTGGGAGAGGGTTGGTTGTGACATTTGGTTTCTCCGGAGGCATGATCGCCCTGTTGTCAATGAGATCCTGAATCTCATGACGCAATCTATAGCACTGGTCAGTGTCGTGACCATGCTGTTGGTGAAAGGCGCATTATTTAGCTAGGTTGTGGGTTGGTGGGAGGTTATTTGGTAATGGCCATAGCTCTAGGGGCTTCAAGTGCCCTTTCCTGATCAAAAACCCCCAGAGCCTTTGGACAGAGACATGTACAGCGGGGTAAAGGTTCTTTGGCCTCGAGGTGGATATTTGGTTGTTTGTGAGCTACTTCCGGACGCACCAGTGAATGGGTTGGCTATAAGTGTTTTTGGGAGGGGTGGTGGTGACCATGCCCACATTTGAAATCCTGGCAGCTGCAGCATTGCTCGTGCTTGTATTCGTACTGCGGGAAAATGCCCTCTTAGGCTGCTCTCTCTCATGATCAATGAGGCTCTGCTTCATGGCGTCCTCGATCTGCACCCCGATCTCATGCAAATCTGCAAAGGTAGGGAGGGGTAAGACGACCACCTTTTACATGAGTTTGGGTTGGAAGTTGCGCACAGCCATCCGTATTTGGTCCTTGTCGACCGGCCTGACGGTCATCATCGAAGCTTTGGCCCTCCAACGAGTTACGAAGTCGGAGAAGCTCTCTTTTGGCTCCTGGTCTAGTTGTCTCAAGATCACGAGTTGTGGTCTCGATCTGTGTGTTGTAGGAGTATTGAGCTACAAAGGCCTCAGCCATCTCCTCCTAGCTTCTCTTGACAGAGTCCTCCAGCTTTGCGTACCAGAAGGCCGCGATACCTGACAGGGTCCAGCCGAAGAGCGAAAGTTTTTTGCAATCTGGAGAGGCCCATCGGCCGTAGGATATCCGAGAACAACCGTAGATGCACCATGGATCCCCCAGAACCGTCAAAACGGTCTATGTGTGGCATCTTAAACCGGTTCGGCAAAGTCACCGCTGAGTCGGTGTATCCATCCCTCTATGTCTGGAATGGAATTGACCCCCTGGGCCCTTTTGAACAGCTTCTCTAGCTTACTCATCTTCAAAGCGGTTGGGTCCATCTTAGATTCAAATGGTGTATCTGTTGAGAAAGCCGGTGTCTTCAAAATCTACGGTAGCACTGGTGGTGGATTTGGCCCTGTCGGGATGTCCGTATCTTCCTGGACATTTGCGGTCTCCCCGAGTATTGGAACTCTAGGTGGGGGAGGAGGTGGGTGTGAAGCAGATGCTCCGGCTTGCTGTGCTTGTTGCTGCTGCTGAAGTCTGGCAATTAGCTCTGCCTGTTGGGCCACTACTTCCGCTTGACGTGCGGTAACCTCTGCCCAGCGAGCAGCATCCTGCTGCATGGTTTGCATAGTCTCTTGGAGCTGACGCATCATCTTTTCCATGCCTGCCATAAGATGCTAGTCTATCTGAACAACCGGTATATCCCCCTCTGCGGTAGAAACTGAAACCTCAGCCTGACTACTCACTGCGGGATGGATAAGGACCACTGATCTGGCAACCGCTGTACTGATAAACTGCACCTAACCGACCTCCATCTAGTAACCAGGGGTAATGAATGGAACACTGGTTGTCCGTCTATCAGATCCTCGGATCGATGAAGTCTTCAACCTCTAACCCAGAGTGCTTGGGGAAATATCATCTTGGTCGGAAGCAATTGTGCTAAACTACCTAGCAAAAAGATAAATAAAGCATAAATAAGGAAGCAAACAGCTAGAAAAATGGACGGCATAACGGCTTAAATAAACATAACAACATAGTTGATATTTGTAAGCTGAATACACTATTCTCAATACTGATTACTGTTCCCAAATCACTGCCTCAGATCTGATACCCTCAGGTAAAACTGATTCCCAAAATACTGATACCCGCAGGTCTGATACCCAGACTTGCAAACTGATACGTGCATTCCTGTAGAGACACACTCTAAAAGGCACATAGCAAGCAAGTGAGAGCCAAAACAACCCATATGGAGGGGGTAGGGTTTCCCTGTCCTAGTTTCGTCAAGAACTAGGGTTTCACTACGCACACAGCGTTTCAAACAACCTACAATCGGGTAAACAACCTGTCCTAGTTTGGAATAGTCACTATGGATTCCGATATGCCACTAGGTCGAATGGTCAAAAAGGGTGCCTCAATAACAACTGAGGTTTGTGTTCCCATCGTGGCAGAGCCCGTAACCAGTCCGCTTTATGGCACATAGCCTCCGGCAAACCGCTCAAGAATAGCAGATGGCAAAACACAGTGTCCTAGGTGGACCAATGCAAATGCAATGCAAAGAAACACACAAGTGTAGACAAAACAACATATGATTAGTTCGAGTCAAGTTCTCTAAATCCCCAGCAGAGTCGCCAGAAACTATAGACCGCCCAGGAACTCCGCTCCGCGCGCAAGGGCGCGAAATCGTTGTTCTTAGCTACTACAGTTCGGACTCGTGTCACGGTTTTGAATCTAATCTCGCAAAGTGCAATACAAGACTGATAAATCACCAAAGAGTCCAAATCCGGCAAATCGTTTTGAAAAATTCATTTTTAATAAAGAAGTGCCAAACATGGACTGCTTTGCCAGATACAGAGTCGCCACCTAAATGTTTTGTTTTTGGAAAATTTAGGAAACCCTGACTCGTGCCTAAGGCCACGTGTCCGTCATCACCAAAGTTGCCTCGGCTCGGGAACTTGGGTGTGAGAAGGGAAGGTCATGAAATGAGCACCCCCGTTCGCCCGATCAAAGATTATCCTTTACTAAGCATGATATGTTGTTTTGAAAATGCATGTGCTCTTATTCCGGTTATTAACCTAGAATTACTATATGATGCGCACAAGCATACAAGTATAGACTAGATCGCCTAAATTGGAACAAAGCATCTCATGTTTGTTTGTTTTGAAAATGGTTTGAAGTTGCTACTCGCAAGTAGGCTAAGACGTGGTTTTACCACCCTTGAGTAGGCTTAAAACAACGGTTTTGCGACTCCGTAAAGTGGGCTTAAAATTCGCATTTTGATGATTGTTCCAATTCAAGTAATCCAACATTCATCCACAGGCATTCATGCATTTAATCAATTAAGCAGTTAGCCTCATGGAAAGCATGCTATACATGACAACACTTACACGCATGCAAGGATGCTAAAGCATAAACACTCGTAGTGTACTCCGAGCCAAAACAGAGAACTAGTTAGAAATCATGCATGATCCTAGTTCATGTTAAGATGGCTAATGCAACACATGCAAAAATGCAACTAAGATAGGCTCGGCTATTCTAAGATGTCATGTGAAATGCAACTTGATACATGTATTCAATCGAATTGAAATGCAATGCAGTTTGTATGATGCGTCGAGCCCGGTGCATGCAAGACAAATGAATAATGCACGCATGCAAGCATAAGGATGCTAATTGAAACATGCCCTAAAACTAACCATCAAAAACAGGTAAGTAAAAGGGAGAAAGAAATGGGGGTTGGAAGACATGTATCACACACACGCACGCTTAATACAAAATTTGCCCTCGCGACGGAGGGTTCGAATGATAATACAAACCAACTAATTAACTAACTATCCTAGCTAGTTAATTATTACAAAACTCTTAACTAATTAAACAAATTAATTAAGTTACAAAGCCAACTAAGTAAGAAAACTAAATAGGCTGCCACAGCTCTACCTCGGAATGATGAATGATGCATGCTCGGTCGCGTCCTCCCGGAAATCCACTACCATGCTCATGATGCCTCTGTTTGCACTGTTTTAGACCTCTGAAAACTGTGCCAACCGCTAAAGTACTTTTGATCCACCTCAAGGACATGCTGAGAGGTCATCGGCCAAGAGGAGTGGCCATCGGCCAAATTTGATAGCCGATCGGCAAACAAAGTGGTCGATCGGCCACTGTTTCCTGCAAATTCTCCCTTTTGCTACAGCAGAGCACTAACAGAGGCATGGCAATGTATTTACAAGAAAATGTGTGTGCAACTACACTCCTTATCATGTCTAAGGCTCAAAGGAGTGTAGTGCTCGGCTCTCGAGTCATCAATCACGCATCTCAATGCATGATGGCTAAAGAGGCCGAGTTGCACAAATCAATGTCAAATGAATGCACAAAAACACATAAATGCCTTAACCTCTATCATGCATGATCAAGAGGGTCGGCGACCGAGAATTGAGGCACGTTTCATCACTTCAAGTATGAAACGTCCCTCATTCCTCGTGTTTGGATTGACACCGTATACAAACACAATGCAATGCAAGGCATGCACACACTACGCGATGCAACAATCATACAAAAATCATGCTATGCAACAAGCATGCAACAACATGCAATACACCAAGTATGCAACAACATGCAATGCCACAAGCATGCAACAACATGCAAACAACAATGCAATGGTAAGGGCCATGTAATGCAAAATTCAATGGACCAAACCAACCCCAAATAAGCCTCATGCATGCCAATACAATGGCCCAAAGCATGTTGAAAATGAAGTCCAAAAGTATATACAAGCATGCATACCAATTGGTTCACAAACAAAGCATGAAGGCACCAACTTTCAAGCACATTGAAGGAGTGAAAAATGTGAGAGTGTGGCAGTGAAATAGGCTCTAGAATCACATTCCAAGTGACACTAAATCATGCACATATGACAAGCAAAGCATGCTAGTGAGCTCAAAGCTTAAAATTAGCCAAGGGACTTACACCATGGCCATACCAAGCAAGCCCCAAAGGGCCAAGGTGACTCAAAATAGTCCCAAGGTAGGTCAAAATAAGGCCAAAACATGCATGGAATAAAGCCAAAACAAGCTAGCATGGTAAGCACAAAACATGACGCATATAAGGCCTATGAGGATGATTACACTACACCTACCAAAACCAAGCATGGGATGACTATACCAACAAAAATCAGAGTTATGGCATGTCAAAATAACACCAAAAATGCACTGATATGGCAGTCCACAAGCTTAGGCAACATGGCATGCATATAGACTCATGCTTAAGGCATAAAGCATGACTCACCAAAAGCATTGAAATAGTGGAGCATGAGAGAGTATGGCCACACTATACATACTGAAATCATGGTAGAAATGAGACCAAAGCATGTAAACAACTCGAGTAAGCCATGCTAGAGACCATAAAACTCAAAGCTAATGAGCAAGAATGCATTATGGCTATACAAAGCATGGCATGCATGACCAAAACAACATAAATTAGAGCTTAAGCATGTTAAAACATGGACAAAATCTTCCTAGAGTAAAGCCAAAAGATGCTAGAATGATGGTCTAAACACATGATGCATGTTAGGCTAGTGAATGGATTTGCACTACAAGTGCAAGGAGCATGCATGATTGTAACAACGCCCGCGGGGGACCTCGCTACAGTTCGGACTCGATTTTACGTTGCGGTTCCAAATCTCGAACCAAAGAGTCCAAATCTGGCAAATCGTTTTGAGAAAAACAGATTTTTTGAAAGAAGTGCCAAACATGGACTGCTTTGCCAGATAACAGAGTCGCCACCTAAATATTTTTTAAAATGGGAAATTTAGGAAACCCTGACTCGGTGCCAAAAGGCCACGTGTCCGTCATCACCAAAGTTGGCTCGGGAACTTGGGTACGATTAGGGAAGGTCACATCGTGAGCACCCCCTCTCGCCCGGTCAAAGACCGGCCTCTACTAACCATGATATCTGTTTTTGAAAACATTGTATGTTCTTATTCCGGTTATTAGCCTAGGTTACTATGTGATGCTCGCAGCAAACAAGTATAGACTGGGCCGTCTGAATTGGAACAAAACATTTCATGTTTGTTTGTTTGAAAATGGTTTGATGGTGCTACCCGCAGGTAGGCTAAAATGCGGATTTGCCACCCTCAAGGTGGGCTTAGAAAACAGTGATTTTGCCACTATCTAGTGGGCTTAAAACAAACAATCAATGCATTGTCCCAATTCAAATAACTCAACCTCCACCCACAGGCATTCAAGGCAGTTATATCACATAAGCATTTAGCCTCATGGTAAGCATGCTATCATGGCAACACTCACACACATGCAAGGATGCTAAAACATAAAAACTCACCTAGTACTCCAAGCCAAAACAGGAAGCTTATTAGAAATCATGCATGATCCTAAATATACTGAATGTCTAATGCAACACATGCACAATGCAATTATAGCAGGCTCGGCTATTCTAAGCATGGTATATGAAATGCTACAGCTATCAAGTATTCAATTCGGAATTGAAATACAAATGCAGTTTGTATGATGCGCCGAGCCCGGTGCATGCAAAACAGATGAATGATGCAAACATGCTGTCATACTGTTATGCTAATTGAAATATGCCCTATATCTAACCATCCAAAGCGGATAAATAAAAGGGAGAAAGAAATGGGGGTTGGAAGACATACATCACACTCACACACCCTTATTACATTATTGCCCTCGCGCAGAGGGTCCGAATAAATATACAGTCCGAAATAAAAGAATATACAGTCCGAAATATACAGATTTCTAATAATATACAAATTTCTAATTAATTAACAAATTAATTACAGAAAAGTAAAACTGGCACGCAAGCCAGGGACTGCCTCGCTTCTGAAGGATGATGTATGTTGTAGCTGCCTGGCGCGAAAATCCACTGGGATGCCCCGATTAGCCTCTGTGTGCACTGTTTCTTGAAATGCGTGCCGGACTCTGAAAAGTTACCGATTCTGGATTTTGCTGCAACAGAGAGCAGGAAAGGGGCATAGCAATGTATTTCACAAATATATGCATACCTCGATCCTCGTGCCACCAATCACGCATACCGATGCATGATGGCCGAGGAATCGGATTGCACAACTCAATATGGGATGAATGCAGATGAATGCTACAATGAAAACCTAACTCCATCATGGGTGATCCGGAGTGTCGGTGACTTGGGAATTGAGACATGCTCCGCCACTCGGGGTGCGAAACGCGCCTCGTTTCCCGTGCAATATGCATGAAATGCAACTAATATACAACCTAGCATGCGCAATGCTATGAAAGTGAGATGCCTCGAAATGCGTGCACACGGGCACGCAAACCGAGAAGATGGCATACAAGTATGAAATGACATGAAATATGATATATAATGAGACTAAAATGAAATGCCCCGAAATGCGTGCCCACAGGCACGCAGTCCAAGAAAATGGCATACGGAATGCAAATCGGATAAAACAGAATGTCTCGAAACGCGTGCACACGGGCACGCAAACCGAGGCGGAGGCATACGCAATGCCAAGCGGATAAAACAGAGTGCCTTGAAATGCGTGCACACGGGCACGCAAACCGAGGCGATGATGTACAATGCAAAATCGGATAAAATCGAAGTGCCTCGAAGTACGTGCCCACGGGCGCGCAAACCGAGGCGATGAAGAAATGAGAAAATCGGATAAAACTGAATTGCCTCGAAATGCGCGCCCACAGGCACGCAAACCGAGGCGATGATATGCGATGCAAAATCGGATAAAACCAAAGTGCCTCGAAGTGCGTGCCCACAAGCGCGCAAACCGAGGCGATGAAGAAATGGTAAAATCGGATAAAACCGAAGTGCCTCGAAGTGCGTGCACACGGGCACGCGAACCGAGGCAATGACAAAATGCAATGAAAAGGCATACGGAATGCGACGATGGGCTTACACCAACATGGGAGAGCCTCAGCTCACTCACATAGGCTGCCGTCGGATAAAACGGAGGTGTCTCGAAGTGCGTGCACACGGGCACGCAAACCGAGGCAATGCATTAAGACATGAAATGACATAGGAAATGATATGCAAGCATGGAAATGGAATTTCAGCACCTAAATGAAGGGGGAAACAGCCCCGAAACAAATCGAAATGAATCCCGAAGCATGCAATCATCCCGAAAATGTGAAATTAAGCCCCGAAATGGCCTATAGCCATGCTATTCATGCAAAATATGATCATGGCAGCAAGAACAGTAGCAAGACAGTCCCAAATATGGCTTATTTCAGTAACAAACTTGGCCAAAATGCAAGCATAGATAGATCAACAATATCATGCAAAGTTAGTGGCCAAAAGAGCATTTCAAAGGAAGATGGTAGATAGAAAATTCAAATGAACAAACTTACTTCTACAACATTAAAGAGGGCCCAAAAATAAACATATATTCAGTTTATGGAAACCCCAAAATCATTATAGAAGCATGCTAGAAATGGAAGGCAAAATGGAGCCACAAGAGGGTATATCATGAGACATGCTATCTATACATCAAATGACCAAACTTTCTTCATGAAATGTGTAAAGGGGGTCAAAATAAGACCAAAGTCAGTAGGGGTCGAAGTCCCAAAAACAAATAGAAATAGGTCAAAAATTGCATACAAAATGTGGCCCACTTGATGAAATTTGAAGGAGGTGGTATATACAATGGCCAAATGGGGTTGTGCCCTTCTACAATGTTGTAGAGGGGCTCAAAATGAGCACAAAACCAGTAGGGGTCGGACCCCTAAAAACAAACACAAATAGGTCAATTTTAGCATGCAAAAATGTGACAAATTTGATGAATATTGAAGGAACTAGTATATATAAGCACCAAATGAAGTTGAGCCCTTCTACAATGTTGTAGAGGGGCTCAATATGAGCACAAAACCAGTAGGGGTCGGAGCCCCAATTCTCAACCAATTGGAGTAGAGAAATGAATCAAGAAAAAGCCCTAAAAGTTGGTTTTGAAGACTTACCCTTGAAGACTTGTCTTTCTTTGCTTCTTGGCTTGGATTTGTAGCCTCTTGACCTCTGAAGAACACTTCCTTGCTGCTGGAATCGAAGTTGGAATGGTGAGGCTAGGTGTTGGTGAAGAAATCAAGCAAGACTTGAAGCTTTTTTGAAGGTTTTGGCTATGGAGATTAGGGTTTTTGCTTAAGTGTTCTTGAAGACAATTTTTTGTAACCTTGAGGAAGGAGCTGCCCAGCCCCTTTAATAGGCAAAACAAGGTGTAGAGTGGGAGGGAAATAGAGGCAATCTTTCCCTCCCAAAATATCCCCCGGATGGGGTGATATTTTGGCAAAAATATCCGGACAGCTGTACTGAGCTGGAAAGGGGGAAGCAGGCCGGCCAGGTGGTTTTCTGCAAGGTGGCCGGCCGGCCACCCCACCTGGTCGGCCAGCCACTCACCATGGCCGGCCGGCCACCACCAAAAAATGAACAAAAGATTTTCTGGCCGACCAGTATACAAAGGTGTCCTCCAAGGTGTGTAGAACAAGGATCCAAGGTTGGAATCTGGCAACTCTGAAGCAGAAGTCACAACATAGAGCTTGAAGAAGAGGCTCAAAAATGAACTGCATAATTTCTGGCCGACCACCAACTTTTTGTGTCCTCCAAGGTGTGTAGAACAAGGATCCAAGGTTGGAATTTGGCAACACTGAAGCAGGAGCCACAACATTAGACTTGAAGGAGAGGCCCAAAAATGAAACCCATAGTTTCTGGCCGACCACTCTTGTTTAGGGTCCTCCCATGTTCCCTGATCACAGATATGTAGCTTTGGTTGGAAGAAAATACCCCTAAGGTATTCAACATTGGCCCGGAAGTGAGAAAAACGGGCTCCGGAGGAGCGAAATTGGTTATCTGGGATAATTGCTGTCTTCTCACCCCCCAGTGATCTTCCTGATGTTGAAACAGAGGTACCTGCTAAGTTTGAACAAAAACTAATGAGAAATGAACACTCGGAGCCAAAACCGAGCAATTCGGGATCCCAAAAATGAGCATCTGGTGCCGGAAGTGGTGTTCAGCAGCGAAGTGGGTATCTGCGACCCCAGTGTCCCTCGGAATAACAAAACAGAGGTACCTGCCAAAAACCGGAGAAAGCGGATGCGAAATGAATGCTCGGGACCAAAACCGCGCAGTTTGGGGTCCCGAAAACTGGCTACAGGTACCGGAAGTGGCATACGGCCACGAAGTGGGCATCAGGGGCCCCAGTGTTCCTCGGAACATTAAAACAGAGGTCTCTGCCAAAAATCGGAGAAGACGGAGATGGTTGGGCGGTCCCGAGCCGAGGCACACGGCCTAACGGCTCCGAAAACCGGGAACCGGGCTCCGAAATGGGAAAAATGGCCTACGGCCACAAAACGTAGCTTACGGTCACTGAGAGATAGTCTACGGGACCACTCCCTCCCCTAGGAAAGAAAACAGAGAAAACCGAGCCTGGTTCGCAAACCGAGACAAGGCACAAAAGAGAGTTCGGAAGTCCGGAGGCAGGGCGCACGGCCGCGACTCTGAGACTTCTGAACGAGCACAGTAGGCAATATCACCGAGCGCTCAATCGGTGACATCTAAGTCTTAAGGTCGGTCAAAAATGGGGTGTCTACAATGATATGATCAGACCAAGCCAAAACAGTGTTATATCATGGCAAAACAAGGCCTAAGACATACTGAAATGGAGCCACAAAGAGGTAGAAAAACATGCCAACTTGCCATCAACACAAGCATTCAAGAGAAGAGGAGGGGGGACAACCCCCTCCTATTTAAGACCTCAAAACACACTTTCCACAGCTAAAATTCCTCTGGAATTCAGTGGTAGAAAGGCCAAATAAAGGTGATCACCAAGGCTCAAAGTGATGGTACAAAACAAAGCCTATCAAGGCACAAAAGGGAGTGGACCACCCCCAACACCAAAGAGGTCTCAAACAAACATGTTAAGCACTTCAAAACAAGACTTTTTTTAGTTAAAAGTAAGGCCTAAAACAATATGCAAGGATGGTCACTATGGTATACAAACAAAGGCTTAAAAGGGGAATACACTCACCCTTGAAGCACAACTTTGAAACCAGTAACTTCTGAGGAAAAAACCAACTTTCAGAGCTCAAATAACACTCCCAAGAATCTCAGCTCAAAGATGGTGGTGTATTGCTAGGTGTTGTAGTGCAAAGGTGAAGACAAAACACACTTTAAGGCACAAACTCACACAAATATAGAGAGAGAGGAAGAAACATAGAGAGAGAGATATATATCTTGTATATCAAATCTCAGAACCTCTGGAAAGGGAGAGTGGCCTCCCTTCTTATAGAAAATCAAGTCCCAAGCTTGTTGAGCAAGCTTGGAGCTTGTTAAAATCCATCCATACACGTGTATGGAGGATAAACCAAGTGACCAACAACTGGCACTAGCTGGAAGAAAAATATCTGCAAAAGCAGAAAAAGGGGTCTCGGCCAAAAAAATGGCCGATCGACCAAAAATAGTGCCAACCGGCCAACACTGATGGCCGATTAAGAGAAAACAAGGCCGACAAGCACAAGGCTTGGCTGATGGGCTGTAGGGAGGCCAACAAGCCACCCCCCTTCCCTCAGAAACAAAACCACAAGCTCTTGGTCCACAACCAAGCACAAAACAGACAAGTTGAGAGTTTCTAAGGCAAGGCGCACAGCCGAGACCTTCAGAAACTCAAAACGAACACGAGCATGGATGATCATCAAGTGTTCAAACAATGACATCCAAGTCTTGAGAACGGTCAAAAATGGGGTGTCTACACCTACCTATTATCAGTGTAGGCAATTAGGACATTTGAGAAGGTTTTGCCCTTACGTAGGTGGCACATCTGGTGCATTTGGTTTGAGGCAGACATAGAGCTATCAGCCTACCCAGTCAGCTCAGGCCTCGAGGGCCACACCAGGAGCCTCTTCGACGTAGTCAGCTTACTAGTCCTATGCTCCAAGGGGCGAACAGGTGGAGTAGAGACCTATCGGGCGTGTGCATGTTGTTACCACGCCAAATCAGTTATCAGCACCCTCTATTTTGAGAGGTAACTTCTTGTTGTTCAATTCTATTACCAATGTGTTGATTGATACTAGTTCATCACATTCTTTCATTTCATCTGTATTCGCATCAGTTTTAGGGTTAGAGGCGGCCTAGTTAGCATTTCCACTCAGGGTAGAGTCTCCTGTTGGGGGTAAGGTTGACTTAAGCCGGGGATATCGTGGTTGTGAGATAGAGGTTACCGAGCCCGACTTCTTTTTGCATTTGTGTTGTTAGACATGTCAAGCTTTGATGTCATTTTAGGCATGGATTTGTTATCTTCATGTTGTGCTACTATTGATTGTTACCGTCAGAGAGTTACGGTGTGCACCTTGAGTGGTGACTATTTTTATTTTCTGTGGGATCGAGCTGTTAGAGTCTTATCACCAATTTATGACCCTTATGGTAGGGGCGAGCTTAGTTGTCTTCTTGCAACTCTCTTGGATAGTGAGAGTTAGGTGATCCGATTTGAATTGCCAAGGTAGTTTGTGAATATCCGGATGTCTTTCCCAAAGATCTTACTAGTTTGCCACCCCATCGGGAGATCGAGTTCTCCATTGACTTAGTGCTTAGTACGGCACCGATTTCTATTGCATCGTATAGGTTTGCACCTACCGAGTTATGTGAGTTGATGATTCAACTCCAAGAGCTGTTAGATAAGGGCTTCATCCGCCCTAGTACATCGCTATGGGGAGCACCGGCTCTCTTGCTAAGAAGAAATATGGTACTCTGTGACTGTGTATTGATTACTAGAAGATGAATCGAGTAACTGTTAAGAACAAGTACCCATTACCTCAAATAGATGATTTGTTTGACCAGTTACAAGGGTCTTGTTGCTTTTCCAAGATTGATTTGTGATCGGGTTATCACCAGTTTAGGGTGAAGGAGGAGGATGTTCAGAAAATGGCATTACGTACGCAGTATGGCTACTATGAGTTCTTGGTGATGCCTTTTGGGCTAACTAATGCATCGGCTTCGTTTATAGATTTGATGAATCGAATCTTTTCAAAGTTCTTAGACCGTTTTGTAGTTGTCTTTGTTGACGACATCTTGATCTATTCACCCTCTGAGGAGGAACATGAGGAACACTTGCGGGTTATACTTGAGTTGCTTAGAGCTCACTACTTGTATGCTAAGTTCGGGAAATACGAGTTTTGGATAAAAGAAGTTAAGTTCATAGTCCTTGTGGTATCCGCAAAAGAAGTAATGGTAGACTCTTCTAAGATAGAGATAGTGCAAGATTGGGAACAACCTAAGAATGCCTTTGAGATTTGGAGTTTCTTCGACTTAGTCAGGTATTATCGACATTTTGTGAAAGACTTCTCTAGATTGGCCTCACCTTTGACTAAATTGACGAGAAATGGGGTGAAGTTTGTGTGGAGTTAGACTTGTGAAAAGTCATTCCAAGAGCTTAAGGTTAGACTTACCACTACTCCTGTATTGGTTATCCTAGAGAGGGGTTTGGGTTATTCAGTTTATTGTGATGCGTCTTGGGAAGAGTTGGGTTGTGTATTGATGCAAAAGGGGAAGGTGGTAGCATACAGTTCGCGGTAGTTGAAAACCCATGAGAGAAACTATCCAACTCATGACTTAGAGCTAGCGGCGGTGATTTTTGCCTTGAAAATCTGGAGGCATTACCTATATGGTGAGAAATTCGAGATGTTTTTCGATCACAAGAGTTTAAAGTATTTATTTTCACAGAAAGATTTGAATTTGAGGCAAAAAAGATGGATGGAGTTTATGGATGGCTATGATTTTGAATTGCACTATCATATGGGGAAGGGCAATGTTGTGACTGACGCCTTGAGTAGGAAATCAGTAGGTAGTGTAACTATTATTGCTATCCGAGAATGGGAGATATTGGGTGCTATTGGCGAGTTTGACTTGCATCTTGGCGAGTTTGTTGAGTCGGCTGTTTTGTCCACCATAGTTGCACAACCTACATTAGTGAGCCGAGTTGTAGAACCACAACGAGAAGATCAAGAGGTATAGGTTATCAGAGGAAAGGCATCCAGTTGAAAGGTAGAAAAGGGCTTGATCGTGCACTCTAACTCGAGTGTGAAGTATTTAGACCAACTTTTCGTGCCAGAATCTTGTAGAGAGGAGGTACTCCGAGAGTTCCACCATTCACACCTTGTGGTACACCCAGGAGGCACAAAGATGTACCAAGACCTTAGCCGCTAGTTTTGGTGGAGGGGGATGAAGAGAGACATAGCCTTGTTTGTTTCACGGTGCCTCACTTGTCAATAAGTGAAGGCCGAGCACAAGCAACTAGCAAGTTTGTTGCAACCTTTACCTATAGCCGAGTGAAAGTGGGAGCATGTCACAATGGATATTGTAGTGGGCCTTCTGAGTACTAAACGGGGTGATGATGCCGTGTGGGTGATAGTCGACTGGTTAACTAAGTCAACACATTTTGTACCTATGCACACAAGTATCTCGGTAGATTATCTTGTCGACCTTTACGTTAAGGACATAGTTCAACTTCATGGGGTCTCTATGACTATTGTATTGGATAGAGATCCTCATTTCATGGCTCGGTTATGGTAGAGCCTACAGAATGCCTTGGGCACTAGTTTGATGTTTAGCACCGCCTATCATCCTCAGACTGACAGGCAGTCTGAGCAGACCATTCAGATCTTAGAGAATATGCTTCGGGGTTGTGTTTTAGGATTTAAGGGGTCGTGGGAGAGGCATTTGCCTTTGGTGGAGTTTGCCTATAATAACTGTTTTCAGGCGAGTATCAGTATAGCACCGTTTAAAGCCTTGTATGGTCGATCGTGTAGATCTCCAATGTGTTGGGCCGATGTGGGTGATGCACCTATCTTAAACTAGTATGGAAAATGACTAAGAAAGTCGCGCTTATCCGTAAGAGGTTGGCTTTGGCTCAGAGTCACCAAAAGAGCTATGCCAACCATAGGAGGAGACCGTTATCTTTTGAGATAGAAGATCACGTGTTCTTGAAGATATCATCGAGATGGGGTTTGATGAGATTTGGGAAGAGCCAAAAGCTGTCTCCTAGATATATTGGGCCTTTTGAGATTTTAGAGTCGATCGGAGAGGTAGCTTATCGTTTGGCCTTGCCGCCCCAACTCTCCGGGGGTTCATGATGTGTTTCATATCTGTATGCTCTGGAAGTATGACCCTAATCCTTCACATGTATTAGATTGGACCAAGTTAGAGGTAGATGAGGATACCTCATATGAGAAGAAACCAGTTCGGGTTTTAGACTTTATTCCATCGGTTAAGGTGTTGTAGCGACACCACAGGGTTGAGAAAACGACTTGAGAGCGTGAGGCAGAAGTCCATGAGAAGTATCTGGACCTATTTGTTGATGTTTGAAACATACGTTGAAAATTTTGTAAATGTTGTACTTTATGAACATTGTATATGTTTTGAGGAAGATTGAACCATGATAGTTGATGTTGAGAAACTTGCTGTATCCTTATTACAAATCTAGATGATATGAGAATTGTTTCTTTCTCTTTAAATGTCATTTGATTTTAAATTTCGGGGACAAAATTCCTTAAAGGGAGAGATTATAATGATTTTGGTTTAGACCTGACTCGTTTGTTGCTTTGGGATCCGAGAACCTGTGTATTTAACTCTTATTCAACTCATTTCTATCTAGTTTTTTTATGGGGTTTGGCTATTTGGAGTTTTGGTTGTGTTTGAAACAGGTTCGGAAGTTAGTTTTTCAAAGAGTTATTGCCTAGAATTTTACTTGTTCGCTCGAGTGACCTTTGCTACGCTTGAGCTATCTTTTACAGTCTATAAAACTTCTAAGAGTGTGATATCTTTGCTCAAGTAGCCTTTTTTCAACTCAAGCGAACTTTTGTAGGTCTGAACTTCTGGGAAGGAGGTCATTGTGCGCTCGAGCGTTGGTTTTGGTCGCTCGAGCGGTGTCACTTATTGTGTCTGTCGCTCAAGCGACCATTCCTTCGCTCAAGTAGTCTGTGCGTGTATCAGTCCGAGAGATGGGCTTTTTCAGTCACTTTTTCACGCCTCTCTCTAAACATTTCAAACCCTAGATCTTCACTCTCTCTCTCTCTTTAATTCTTGAACTCTTGCTCCAAATACTTTCAATCCGTGCATTTCCTCACCCTAATCCTTTAGAGTAAAAGATAGAGCATGTCGAGGACTTTGTTCTAATCCGAGAAGTTAGTGTTTTTGGCTCCGTCGAGTTTTACTTCTTGTTTCCTTTGGTCTTCTCCTTCGAGGTAGGGATTTCTTTGACCCTTTTATGATTTTTTAACTTAGTTATTTGCCTTTTGAAAAGGATTATTTGTTTGGGAAATTTTGGTAAAACCTAGGGTTTAGTTTGACATCAAAAGAGGGGTTTTCCAAATTGATTCTTGAAAATGGTTATGGAAGTATGGTTATAAGTGAATTGTGTCGTAAAGGTGGAAATCTTTTCTTAAAATTGATTTTGAAATAAAAAGGGGTTTTGCCCAAATTTTGGATATTTGGAATTGTGAAAGGGAAAAAGGAAAATGATGTTGGATATTGTGAAATTGGAATAATGATTATGTTGATGATGATGGGGGAGTTGGATATGTAATATCACTCACATTGTAATTGATGAAAATGTATCTTTTGACGGGAAATTATCCATTGTTTGAAAATATTTGTTTTGGGCTATTGGTGGAAAATAGTCTTGATTGTTGTAGACATCACATGAGGATTATGTTCAATTAAAACTAATTTCTCATCCTTTGTGCGTTGAGCATCATTACACATTGAACAATGTAAATGTATCGGTTTTTGAAAAAAAATAGGTAAATACCTTAGTGAATCTAGTTAGGGGGTGTGGTTGTGGTTATGGTGTTGGCATGTGTGTCCTTGGTGAAAGTCCAGAAACACGCGCAGTTAGGTGCTGATCTTTCTGGTTAGTACCGATAAAATGGCTTTGGTAGTGCTTGTACAGCCTACTGGCCACCTAGAGATTTCTAGTATTTGTATCCACTGCCCTATTTTCTATATTGAAAGGATTATTTTCATGAATTAACATATAATCTGGCATTGCATGGTTTGAGATAGAAAATGAGAAATGTTTGGAAAATGGCATGCATGTGCATTTACACTAGTCATTAGTATACAATTGGTACAACGATAGACACCTGTAGATGTGCCCGAACGTCACGGCTCCACGCGCGAGATGGCGCGAGAATCCGTTTTGTTCATTAGCATACTACAGTTCGGACTCAAATGTCACGGTTCTGAATCTAATCCCGCAAAGTGCAATGCGAGACCGATAAATCACCAAAGAGTCCAAATCCAGCAAATCGTTTTGGAAAACTGATTTTATTAAAGAAGTGCCAAACATGGATTGCTTTGCCAGATACAGAGTCGCCACCTAAATATTTTATTTTGAAGGAAATTTATGAAACCCTGACTCGTGCCTAAGGCCACGTGTCCGTCATCACTAAAGTTGCCTCAGCTCGGGAACTTGGGTACGAGAGGGAAAGGTCATGGAATGAGCACCCCCGCTCGCCCGATCAAAGATCGGCATGTACTAAGCATGATATGTTGTTTTTGAAGACACATTGCTCTTATTTCGATTAATTAGATAATCTTACTACGTGATGCGCACAGCATACAAGTATAGACTAGATCGCCTAAGTTGGAACAAAACATCTCATGTTTGTTTGCTTGAAAATGGTTTGAAGATGCTACTCGCAAGTAGGCTAAGACGTGGATTTGCCACCCTCAAGTGGGCTTGAAACTCGCATTTCGATGAATTGTTTCAATTCAAGTAATCCAACCTTCACCCACAGGCATTCAGGCAGTTTATCATATAAGCAGTTAGCCTCATGGCAAGAATGCTGTCATGTTAACACTCACACTCATGCAAGATGTTAAAGCATAAACACTTACAGTGTACTCCGAGCCAAAACAACAACTAGTTAGAAATCATGCATGATCCTAGCTTATGTTAAGATGGCTAATGTAGCACATGCAAAATGCAACTAGAAATAGGCTTAGCTATTCTAAGATGGCATATGAGATGCAACTTGATAATTATGTATTCAAATCGGTATTGAAATACAATGCAGTTTGTATGATGCGTCGAGCCCAGTGCATGCAAGACAGATGAATGAATGCAAACATGCAAGCATAAGGAATGCTAATTGAAACGTGCCCTAAAACTAACCATTGTAAGCGGTTAAGTAAAAGGGAGAAAGACGTGGGGTTGGAAGACATTCACATACTCACGCACACTTATTACAAAATTCACTCTCTCGACGGAGGGTCCGAATAAATATTACAAACCAACTAATTAATTAACTACCCTAGCTAATTAATTATTACAAAACTCTTAACTAATTAAGCAAATTAATTAAGTTACAAAAACAGTTAAAGCGACCTCGAGAAAAGGGACAAATGCATGCTCAATCGGCTTCGCTTGGAAATCCGTTGCCATGGCCCATGTTGCCTCTGTTTGCACACTTATGCTCCTCTGAACACTATACAAATCCCTGTGATGCTTCTGAACCACCCCATGGATACTCTGAGAGGTCATCGGCCAAGAGGTAAGGCCATCGGCCAAGAGATGAAGGTCATCGACCATTTTTTAGTCCATCGGCCAAACATTGTCAGCCAATCGGCACTGAAGATAGCCAATCAACCATCTATTCCTGCAGACTGCTCCTTTTGCTGCAGCAGAGCACAAACAGAGGCATGGCAATACATTTGCAAGAAAATGTGTGTGCAACCACACTCCTTATCATGTCTAAAGCTCAAAGGAGTGTAGTGCTCGGCTCTCGAGCCACCAATCACGCATTTCGATGCATGATGGCCAAAGAGGCCGAGTCGCACAAATCAATGTGAATGAAATGCACAAAAACACACAAGGGACCTCAACCTCTATCATGCTTGATCAAGAGGCAAGGCATGCACACACAATGCAATGCAACCTAAGCATGCAAGCAAAGTAATGCAACATGAGTATGCCAACAACAATGTCATGCAATGCAACTAATATGCAACAATACAACAAGATGCAATGCAACCTAAACATGCAAATATGCAATGTGCCAAGCATGCAAAATGCAATACAACCTAAGCATGCAAACATACAATGTAATAGTCATGCAACAACAATACCAACGACAAGCATGCAACAACATGCAATGCGATAAGCATGCAACAACACACAAACTGCATAATCTATGGACTTATACTGAAAATAGATAGACCTCAGCCATACCAAAAACAGTGGCCAAAATGAAGAATTAAGGACATGAAATGCAAGACAAGCATGCACACACTTTGGTTCGTAAACAAGGTATGAAGACAACTACTCTCAAGCATAAGCAATGAATGAAAAGCATGGATGTATGACAATACTATAGGCCCTAAAATCATGCATGGAATGGTGCCAAACCACTCACACAAGACAAACAAAGCATGCAAGAAAGCTTAAAGCCCAAGGCTAGCAAAGGGACTTAAACCATGGCCATGCAAAGCAAGCCCCAAAGGGGCAAGGGCAACCAAAACAATCCGAAGGCAAGTCAATACAAGACCAAAAACATGCTCGAACCTAGCCAACACAAGCTAAAACAAAAGACCAAAAACAAGAAGCATGCAAGGCTACCAAGGGGCGTTACACTACACCTATTAAAACCAAACGTGGCATGACTTAACCAATAAAAATCAGAGTTATGGCATGTCAAAATAAGCCCCAAAACCCACTGAGATGGCATCCCAAAAGCCTAAGTATGATAGCATGCACAATGATTCATTCTTGAGGCATAAAACACCAACTCTCTTAAGCATGGAAAATGTGGTAAATGTGAGTACATGACCATACTATATGGACTGAAATCACATATGAAATGATGCCAAATCATGAAAATGGTCTAAGCAATGCATGCTAATGACTTGGACACTCAAAGCCAACAAGGTAGATTGAACCAAGGCTATACAAAACAATGCATGCATGACCAAGACAATACAAATCAGAGCTAGAGCATGGTAAAACATGGCTAAAAGCTTCTTTGAGTTGAGCCAAAACATGCAAGAATGATGATCCAAATGCAAGGTGCATGTTATGCTAACATGCAAGATTGCCCTACAAGTATATGAAGCATGCAAGATACTATCAAACCAACTTAAAACAAAGGTATAGCATGGCAAAACAACACCAAATACTTGCTGAGATGGGGCCAAAACATGCTAAGCAAGCATGCTACTATTATGAGCCATTTATACTAGCAAATGAGACACAAGGAGGGGGGGTGTCCCTCTCCTATTCAAGACTCCAAAACCACATTTCCGCCACTGAAAATCCTCTGGATTTCAGTAGTAGAAAGGTCATGCAAAGGTAAGAACAAGGGCCAAAAGGGATGGCTTAAAACAAGGCCAAACAAGGCCTAAGAGGGGGTAGACCACCCCCAACCAAAAAGTGACCTTAATCAAACATCACAAGCATACAAAATCAGAACTTTTTGTAGTTTAGAGTTAAGCTTAAACTAATATGCAAATAGGTCTAAAAGCTTAAGCCAAAATGGGGGATTAAAAGGTAGTTTACTCACCCTTGAAGAACACCAAATCCAGCACTCTTCTCTGACCAAAACCAGTCCAAGAACTCCAAAACCAACTCCCTAGTACCTCAGCAACCAAAGGATGGTGTTCTAGTAGGTGTTTGTGTGCAATAGTGTGAAGAATCTACACTTTTTGGCACAAACAAGGGATAAACAAGAGAGAGAGGTAAAATATATAGAGAGAGAGACAGATATGTCTATCAAATTTCCAGAGCCTCTGAAAAGGGAGGGGAGGCTCCCTTCTTATAGAATTTCAATTCTCAAGCTTGTTCAACAAGCTTGAGTCTTGAATGCAATCCCTCCATATAGTGTATGGAGGATGAGAATTGTGCCCACCAACTGTCACAACTGGCACAAAATATCTGCAAAAAGCAGATGGAAAGGTCTCAGCTCAAAAATATGGCCGATCGACCAAAAAGAGTGCCGATCGGCCAACACTTATGGCCAATGGCAAGAAAACATGGCCGATGGCATCATGCCTTAGCCGATGGGTTGAGGGGATGGCCAACAAGCCACCCTCTTTCCTTAGAAGCAAAACCACAAGTCTTTGGTCCACAACCAAGCACAAAATAGACAAGTCGAGAGATCTTGAGGCAAGGCGCGCAGCTGAGACCTCCAGGAACTCAAAACGAACACGAGCATGGATGATCATCGAGTGTTCAAACGATGATGTCCAAGTCTTGAGAATAGTCAAAAATGGGGTGTCTACAATACCAAACCATGAGAGGTTCAATCATTGCAACAGATTTTCAGGTACAAAGTACTTTTTGTATTCCCTTTAGAATGTGTTTTTTGGGCTTGTTTTTTGAATCACAAGCCTATTACTAAAAAGAACAATCAACCACTCCTCATTGGTGGCTGCTGCGACTCCTCAACGACTGCTTCTTTTTCTCTCATTCTCTCTATCACGTTCGACTGAAACCAGAATTTTCTTTTTCTTTATTATTTATTTTTGAAATCCCCCACCAAAATGATGTCGTTTTGGTGAGGGATTGTTCTCAGCCCTTGGTTACTCTAGTGGGACAGGTGTTGCTCCAAAATGAAACCACTCCACCAGATCACTTTAGAGAAACACTCTAGAGGATCCGAACGCGAGTAATTAACCCTTGTAGTGTATTTATTGAGGTTTGTCATTTTTATTTGATGGCAGTC
The DNA here is from genome assembly GCA_036172215.1 of Camellia granthamiana. Lineage (NCBI taxonomy): Eukaryota > Viridiplantae > Streptophyta > Magnoliopsida > Ericales > Theaceae > Camellia > Camellia granthamiana. Next base: position 86,837,786 of record CM069912.1, read on the forward strand.
GAATTAGGTAGGGTTGTGTTACGAAAGTGAGTGGTTAGTAATATAGTTATATTTGTTAGGAAAAAACTGTGGACTTGTCTATTGTTCTCCTATCCACAACAAACACTTTCAATAACAAATCAAGACTTTGCAAAACACCTACATCACGATGATAATTGCACTTTTATATTTATTTTTTTCACGACAATTGTATAGCAATTGTATACTAATGACTAATGTTATATTTTTCATCATGCAAGATATTCGTGGCACAGGAAACGAGACTCAACAACTCTTAATGTATAAAAATATATTATATATTGATATTAATGCATTCTTACACAAATAGTATGCAAATAATATGCAACAGCGGATTCAATGAATTTGTATTAACAGGTGAAGTATTAAACAAAATTGTGTAATTATGCAATTAATTTCATTCCTTTAATTGTATTACAAGTACGAATTGTGGAAAATTGTAGTGGTAAGTTGATAGAAAAAGATTTGTGTAATACTATATATTTAAAGGACCTGTTTATTTTTATTGTTTAAGATAAGATTGTAATCTCAACAATCTAGTTATAAATTAATGTTTATGTTTATAAAATTTCTCATCTATCATTTAAATTCTTCAGCCGAGTCATTTCTTGCTTAGTAGTATTTTAGATACAGATCAATTCACCCATATAAGTCTCCATACTTTGTATACGTATCACATACCAATTTAAGAGACATGCATAATTACAATACTAATATTTGATGAAAAATCATGTGTCACGTGCAATGCACGTGCCTAACTACTAGGTATTTTAAAAGTGTGAGCACTCTCTCACTTGTTTTCTACTTTTTCATATTCCTAAAATACCCTTTTTCAGCACGTTGCCCCTAAAAAGGCACCATACAACAACAATAACAAGCACTATATAGCAACGGACACTAAGACTTCTAAATTTTTGTGAATGGTCGCTTTACAGTTTTCATCCATTAGAGAACTTCATATATAATAATGATAATATTTGAAAAAAAATTCTAATTTAATCCACAATGATGTGGCATAATTGATGCTAACATATACTAATTTTTAATTTGTCACACACTTAATTATATTTAAAACATAATGTCCAATTGTCTTGCCATATTATTGTAATTGAATTTGTAGATATAAAATTGTCGATCTCCAACACTTTTTATATAATAATACATAAATTTACGGTTGAGTTTTTTAAAAATTCAAATCTAAATTCAAATATTAAGTCAAAAGAATTTGACGAGACTCACCACAAGTTCTCTTTTAATAATCCGAATTATTCATTTTGTACAATCCTACGTATAATTTTATCATGTTTGTCTTAAAAAATATTTATTTTTAAAAATATATTTCTTGTCTATTTTTTCAAAGACATTGATAAAATAAAAATCTTGCAATTATCAGATCAATCTAATTTTTTCAACCAATGATATATACCAAGGTTCTACAAAATGAATGAATCAACAAATAAGAACTTTTGGTGAGCCCCTATGAGACTGTCATAATTCTTAGGGGCAGGAATCATCCAAGAAGGTGACAATTTTCTCTAAGAAACGCAATTCTGCGTTTCTGAATCAGAAGCATGTAAGAAACACGATTCTTTTCGGTATAAGATGAGAACATTGGTGAAAATCAAACAACTCCAGATGCAAAATAAATACAAACAAGGATTTGAATAAGATTTTGACTAATAAAATCTGAAACATATATACAAAAAAAAAAAATTAATAGCACACTAAATAACTATAAAATTCAAATATTACTTACAAAATTTGGGCATAGCTAAATCTGATTGGCAATTTCAGAAATAGGTTCAGATCAGATGTGATTTGTTATAGTGGTGTTACGTACATCAATTAGTCTATACATTAGTGTATCATGATATTATTATTGACCATATTTATTATATAAGTTACAAATACCTAAAACCATACAAATAATATCACATCATCTATTAGTACACTAGTGTGTAGATTAATTGATACATATAACATTATTCGGTTTATTATACGTCAATTTTGCCATCTGGCCTAATAAGACGATCCACATTTTAGTATTTGTTTGGCATGTGTTAAAATAATACATGTTATTTTAGCACATTATTTTATTTGGGTCACAATCATTTTATTTGGATCATATCACCTTCCTACCACATCATTTCAAACTTAACTCATATTTCACATTTTTTCATAAAAAGTCAAAAAGTATACTAATTTAGCACTTCCTAAACAACCCCTTAATATGACCGTTTGTTTTTCAAAAAAATATTCAGATTTTTTTAAAACATAAAAAATAAAAACTAGATAAAAATAAATACTTTTAAATTGGAAAATCATATAATAACCCACTTTTTAGACTCATTTTCTAAACCTAATAATATGTAAATGATATAATTAGTTAATAATTAGGAAAAAAAATATAAGAGAGAGTGTTACCTTAAATATTCTAATCGATTGTCACATCATTAAACTTGAAAATTAGGGGTGCCTTGGCCCATAAGATGGCTGGAGCTTTGAGGGAATCCATGGACATTCTCAGAGCTAAGAATCAAGTCCAAGCCTATGTTGCTGAGACAGGGCCATCATTTCTGAAGAGAGAGTTCTTTTGTCTAATTCGAACAAGTTTTTGGGAGATCTGAAGGAGCCACTGAAGGCGGATAAGTGGTTGAAGCAGATGATGAAGACGTTCAAGATGCTTGGCATCGAGGACGATGGGCTGAGAGTGATCTTAGTAGCCTTCTAGTTGAAGAGAGATGCGACTCAGTGGTGGAAGTTTGTACAAGAGTGCATTGGGGTAACTTAGGAGGCTTTTGTCAATGCCTTCCAGGACAAGTTTTTGCCTCCCACTGTTAAGGAGAAGTTAAGGGAGCAGTTTTTGAAGCTCAAGCAACTTAACACACCAGTGGCCGAGTTTGAGGCTACCTTTACTAGTTTGTCAAGGTTTGCACTAGAGTTTGTGGCGACGGAGGAACGCCGTTGCTTGGTGTTTAAGAAGAGGTTCAGGATCGGACTTTTTTTAAGGTGGTCATGTCCATGATTCGGGATTACAGTCGTCTTATAGAGGCGACAGCTCACTTAAAGACCGTGATTTAGACTAAAGAGGAGAGGCTGAGGGGCTTCAGTCAAAGGAATCAAGAGGTTCAAGGGGAGACACAGGACAAATAAGAGGCAAAGGGGTTCCAACCCACAACAGTCCTAGGGAGCACAGTTTAGGTCCACTTTCTCGATACTGATTTTTGGTTCTGAGAAAGGTGGTCAAGGAAGAATCAATTGCTTCAAGTGTGGTCAGTTAGGCCACAAGTCTGTAGTTTTCCCGCAGAAGGGAGGAGGGCAGCAGTCTGCATCGTCTACCACTCGTTCTCAATGCTAGAGTCAAAGGAGAGAGCAGTCGCCTACCTGTTGTCAGTGTGGGTAGTCAAGCCACCTGAGGAGGTTTTATCCTCTGGCAGATGGCACATCTGGGGCATCTGGTGCGAAGTAGACACAGAGTCATCAGTTTGCACCATCAATACATGCTTCGAGGGCTAATCAGGGAGCCTCTTCGACTCAGTCGGTGTATCAGACTTATGCTCCAAGGGGAGAACAGGTAGAGTAGAGATCTACGGGGCGTGTGTATGCTGTTAGCACACCAGATTTGTTTCCAGCACCTTCGGTAGTGAGAGGTAACTTCTTGTTGTATCTATTGCCAATATGTTGATTGATACTGGTGCATCACATTCTTTCATTTTGTCTGCATTTGCATCAACATTAGGGTTAGAAGTGGCTCAGTTAGCATCTCCACTCAGAGTAGAGTTACCTGTTAGTAGTGATGTTGTGTTGGACCAGGGGTGTCGGGGTTATGAGATAGAGGTTGTCGATCGCCGACTTTCTTTTGCTTTTGTGTTAATCGATATTTCAAGTTTTGATGTTATTTTGGGCATGGATTGGTTGTCATCCTATCGAGCCATTAGAGATTGTTACCGTCAGAGAGTTACGGTGTGCACCTCGGGTGGTGATTGTTTTTATTTCCTAGAGGATCGAGTTAATAAGGCCTTGTTACCAGGGTGAGCTTAGTCTTCTTCTTGCTACATTCTTGGGTGATGAGAATGATGTGGCCTGAGTAGAATTGCCAAGGGTGATTTGTGAATACCCAGACATCTTTCTCGAGGATCTCACTAATTTACCACCTCGCCATGAGATTGAGTTCTCTATTGACTTAGTGCCTAGCACGACACCGATTTCTATGGCACCGTATAGATTTGCACTCGCCGAGTTAAGTGAGTTGAAAATTCAACTCCAAGAATTGCTAGATAAGGGCTTTATCCGCCCTAGTACTTTGCCTTAGGGAGCACTGACTCTCTTTGCCAAGAAGAAGGATGGCACATTGCGACTTTGTATCGATTACCAGAAGTTGAACTGGGTAACTGTTAAGAACAAGTTCCCATTGCCTCGTATAGATGACTTGTTTGACCAGTTGAAGGGGTCTTGTTGCTTTTCTAATATAGGCTTGAGATCAGGCTATCACCAATTGATAATGAAGAAGGAGAATATCCAGAAGACAGCATTTTGTACATGGTATGGCCATTATGAGTCCCCAGTGATGCCTTTTGGGTTAACTAACGCACCGGCCTTGTTTATGGATTTGATGAATCGGATCTTTCATGAATTCTTAGACATGTTTTGTAGTTGCCTTTGTGGATGACATCTTGATTTACTCACCCTCTGAGAAGGAACACGAGGAACATTCGTGGATTGTACTCGAGTTGCTTAGAGCCCACAAATTGTATGCTAAGTTCGGAAAGTGTGAGTTTTGGTTGAAGGAGGTGAAATTCTTAAGCCATGTGGTATCTGGGGAAAGCGTGACTATAGATTCTTCCAAGATTGAAGCAGTGCAAGATTAGGAGCAACCTATGAATGCCTTTGAGATTCGGAGTTTCTTAGGGTTAGTTAGGAATTACCGTCGTTTTGTGAAGGATTCTCTAAATTAGCCTCACCGTTGACTAAAGTAACGAGGAAGGGAGTTGAGTTTATGTGGAATGAGACTTGTGAGAAGTCATTTCAAGAGCTTAAGGTTAAACTTACCACTGCTCTAGTGTTGATTATTCCAGAGAGGGAATTGGGCTATTCTGTGTATTGCGATGTGTCTTAGGAAGGTTTGGGTTATGTTTTGATGGAAGAAGGGAATGTAGTAGCTTATGGCTCATGGCAGTTGAAAACACACAAGAGAAATTATCCTACTCATGACTTAGAGCTAGCAACAGTGATCTTTACCTTGAAGATTTGGAGACATTACCTGTATGGTGAGAGGTTTAAGGTATTCTTCGATCACAAGAGTTTGAAGTACCTATTTTCATAGAAAGATTTGAATCTGAGGTAGAAAAGGTGGATGGAATTTATGAAGGATTATGACTTCGAATTGCATTATCATCTGGGGAAGGCCAATATATTGGTCGATGCCTTGAGTAGCAAATCCATTAGCAGTGTAGCTAGTATTGCCATCCGGAAATGGGAGATGTTGGGTGCTATTGGTGAGTTTGACTTGCATCTTGGCGAGTCCGTTGAGTCAGCATCTTTGTTTATTATAGTTGCACAACCTATGCTTGTGAGCCGAGTTATAGAAGCACAAAGAGGTGATCACGAAGTAGAAACCCTCTGGGAGATGATATCTAGTGGGAAGGTAGAGAAGGGCTTGAATGTGTATTCTGACTCGAGTGTTAGATATCTTGGTCATTTTTTCGTGCTGGAGTCTTGTTGAGAAAAGGTACTCCGAGAGTTCCACCATTCATGCCTTGCAAAACATCCATGAGGCACCAAGATGTATCACGACCTTAGCTGCCAGTTTTAGCAGAGGGGAATGAAGAGAGACATAGCCTTGTTTGTATCGGGGTGCCTTACTTGTCAACAAGTGAAGGCCGAGCATCATAGGCCAACGGGTTTATTGCAACCCTTGCTTATAGCCGAGTGGAAATGGGAGCTTGTCATGATGGATTTTGTTATGGGTCTTTCGAGGATCCAACGGGGTAATGATACCGTGTGGGTGATAGCTGATTAGTTAACCAAGTCATCACACTTTGTACCTATGCACACGAGTGACTCGGTAGATTATCTTGCCGGCCTTTATATCAGGGACATAGTGCGACTTCACGGGGTCTCTATGACTATTGTTTCGGATAGAGATCGGCGTTTCATGGCTTGGTTATGGCAGAGCCTATAGAATGCCTTAGGTACTAAATTGACATTTAGCACCGCCTATCATCCTCAAACCGACGGGCAGTCAGAATGTACCATTCAGATCCTAGAGGATACGCTTCGAGGTTATGTTCTCAACTTTAAGGGGTCATGAGAGAGGCACTTGCCTTTAGTGGAGTTTGCCTACAACAATAGCTTTCAGGCGAGTATTAGCATAGCACCGTTTGAGGCCTTGTATGGCCAACTGTGTAGTTCTCCTGTGTGTTGGGCCGAGGTGGGTGATGCACCAATGTTAGGTCCTGAGTTAGTCTGAGAAACGACAGAGAAGGTTACACTTATCCGTAAGAGGTTGGTTTCAGCGCAGAGTCATCAAAAGAGTTATGCCGACTAGCCATCTTTTAAACACAATTGGGTTTCCTGGCCCTGGACTAGCCATCTTCTAATCACAACTAGATTTTTAAGAAAGAGAAAGAGAAATCTAATTTGAAGATAGAGAGATTCTCTACATGGTTGTGAAATTAAAAGGATTTTTATCATGAATTTGGAAAATCCAGTGGCAATCGAGACACAGAGAGAGATGAGAGACGCTTATTTTCTAATTTTCTTTTTGTGTAAATTTTGTGTTTGTGTGTATATTCCTTTGGGGTACAACAATGTGCGTTCGAATCTCTCAATCAACACATTCAACAAGTTTATATTACCATTACCATTCAAAGAAAATCCTATTTTTTGAAATCAAAACCCTAATATTTTAATTTTGGAGGATGAATCTGTGTTTAAGTTTCTTGAATCTAGTGAGGTTTTTTGACTAACAGCTTCTTACGATTGTGTGAGGAGTGCTTGGTACAATGATAAACACTAACCCGTGAGACATTCAATCATTCAACAGATTTTCAGACACTAAGTACTTTTTGTTTTCCCTTTAGAATGTGTTTTTTCTGCTGGTTTTTGGATGCCCACCATGTGTTTAATCAGAGTTGTACATGAAAGTCATAATCTTGTTACTAAAAGAATAATCAACCACTCCTCAGCGACTACTCCTTTTTCTATCATTCTCTCTCTCACGTTCGACTGTATAATGATTTCGGTTTAGACCTGTTATTGTTTTGGATTCGGGATACCTTGTCTTGTATCACTGTTCATGTACTTATACATCTTGTACTTCATTGAGTTTCGCTGTTGCAGTATCATTGTCTTGTTTGGAACAGGTTGGTAGCTTATTTTCCAAAGAAATTCTACCCAGATTTTGGCCTCTTCGCTCGAGCGGTCTTTTTGTCGCTAGAGCGGTCCTTATGAACTCTCAATACTTTTGCAAGTCTGCAAAAGTACAGGGAAGGTGGTGTTTTTAGCTCGAACGTCCCTTCTTGCGCTCGAGCGGTCTTGGCTCAAGCAGTCCTTCTTACGCTCTAACAGTCTTTTGGAACTCTCAGTACCTTTGCAGGCGTGGAAAAATACTGGAGGGTGGTGTTCTTCACTCAAGCGGTACTTTGTTCGCTCGAGCAATATCACTTGTTGTATATGGTCACTCGAGTGACCAATCCTGTGCTCAAGCGGTCTGCGCTTATATCAGTTCGTAAGTTACCTTTTTTGATCACTTTTTCACATCCCTCTCTCTCTCTCTAAACACTCCAAATTTTTAGATCTTTTCTCTCTCTCTCTCTCTCTCTCTCTCTAGTTCTTCAACATTTGGCCCAAATACACCTTAATCCATCAATTTCTACACCATAGTCCCTTTGTTAAAAAGAGAGAGCACGTTGAGGGCTTCGTTTTAACTGAAGAAGTTCATGTTTTTGGCTCTGTCGAGTTCTACCCATCTTTCCATTGAGTCTTCTTCTTGGAGGTAGGGATTACTTTGACTCCTTTTATGATTTTTAACTTATTTATTTGTCTTTTAAAGGGTATTATGATTTCGGGGTTTATGGTAAAAACCTAGGGTTTTGGCTTTGAACTTGAAAGAGGGGTTTTCAAAATGGGTTCTTGTATATGATTGTGGCTTTGTAAAAAATGGTTTGGTTATGATAGATGGTGGATTTTATCCATGGGAATTGAGTTTTAAAGACAAGGGCATTTTTCCCTAAAATGTGAATGTTGGATTTTGTAAAGAGGAAATGGAATTGATGTTGGTTTTATGAAATTAGAACAATGATGATGATGATAGTGGAGTTGGATATGAATTATCACTCCTACTTGGAATATTTGAAAGTATATCTGTGTTGAAAATTAATTATCTATTTAGAGATATTTGTTTTGGGCTATCGGTGGAGGATAGTTATGATTGTTGTAGAAATTGCATAAGAATTAGGTGAATTTGAACTATTTTCTCATCCATTTACATTGAGCATTGTAACATATTTAACACATTGAAATTGTTGTTATTTTGAGAAAAATAGGTGAATACCTTGGTGAATCTGGGTAGGAGTGTAGTTGCGGTATTATGTTGGCCTGTGTGTCCTTGGTGAAAGTCCAGAAACCCGCGCGGTTAGGTGTTGAACCTTCCAGTTAATACCGATAAAAATGACAAATTGGTAGTGCTTGTAGCCTACTTACAGACACACGTCCTAGAGATTCCTAGTGTTGTATCTACTACCCTGTTTTCTACTGTAAAGGAAATGAATTCATGAATTGAGATGTAAGCTTAGCATGGCATGGTTTTGGAAAGAGATATAAAATGTTTTGGCACAAGCAAAATGTGAGAGATATGTGAAATGAGAGATATGTGAAGAGGGAAAACTAGGGTTTCCGGACAAAGAGTGAGAGGAAGGAATAGAGGAAAAGAAAAGTGAAGAAAGTGATCTAAAAAGTGGTTTTTAAAATGCTGAATTCGCGCAGACTGATTGAGCAGTGAACAATACCTCTTAGTATCTCTGTCTACAAAGCAAGATACTACGAGCTCACGATCTTCGCTCAAGCGACCACTTATTCACTCAAGCGATCCCTAGGCCTACAAAACAAAACTACTGGGAGCACTTGATCTCCACTTGAGCGGTTTTTTCACCGCTTGAGTGATCACCTAAAACAAACCATCACAATCTTCTCCCTTTAAGGGATTTTGACCAATGGAATGGTCTTAGCCCTCAATACCTGCTCCCAGGTGTCTAGGACTTGAATTAGTCTTTCCTTATATGACGCATCCTCCTCAACTGTAATATCTATCTAATCTAAGATGTGAGAAGTTCATATGTACGGAGCATCGACGCATGAAATACATAATCCTGAGAGTTGTAGTGGTAGGGCAAGACGATACGCAACTTCTCCTACCCGCTCTATGATGTCAAAAGGGCCAATAAATCAGGGAGATAATTTTTTGCTTCTACCAAACCTCATCAACCCCTCCTAGGAGAAATCTTTAGAAACATGTGGTCTCTTACTTCAAAGGACAACGACCTTCGTCTCCGATCGGTGTAGCTTTTCTGACGATTTGAGTGGTGACTAATCTCTTCCCAATAAAAGCTACTTTCTCGGTGGTCTCGAGGACCAACTCGGGCCTAAGCATAGATGAATCCCTTGTTTCAGCCCAACAAACAAGTGATCTACAAGGACGTCTATAAAGAGCCTCGAAGGGTGCCATCTCAATGCTAGTCTAGTAACTATTATTGTAAGCAAACTCAACTAATGGAAAGTGTTTCTCCCAAGACCCTTTGAAGTCTTACACGCACGCTCTCAACATGTCTTCTAGAATTTGTATGGTACACTCAGATTGTCTATCAATCTGAGGGTGGTAGGCAGTACTAAAATTCAATTGGGTACCTAAGGCACTCTGAAGACTACATCACAGCCTGGCGGTAAAACGAGGATCTCTATCAGATACTATGCTTATTGGAACCCCATGGAGTCGAATACTTTCACGGATGTAAAGTTCGGCCAAAAACTCAATAGTGTCCCCCACACTCATGGCAAGAAAATTGGCTGATTTGGTTAGTCGATCTACAATTACCCATATTGCATCATTACCCCTTTGTGTTCTTGGAAGACCCATAACAAAGTCCATGTTAACATGTTCCCACTTTCACTTGGCAATTGGTAGAGGTTGTAATAATCCTGTGGGTTTTTGATGTTCAGCCTTGATTTGCTGACAAGTCAGGCACTTAGACACAAATGATGCTACATCCTTCTTCATACCCTTCTACCAAAACTGACAGCTAAGGTCATGGTACATTTTAGTGCCTCCGGAATGCACCGCAAGGAAAGAGTGGTGGAATTTCGGAAGAAATTCATCTTTAATAGATTCATGCACAAACAATTGGTCAAAATAACGAACACTTGCATCAGCATAAGCATTCAAACCATTCTCTTCCTTTTCCTTACAGATGTTCTCCCTAATGGTCCCTAGTTCTGGATCTTCTCATTGTGGTTCCACTACTCATGTACTCAAGGTAGGTTGTGCGACAACGGTAAACAAAGTGGCCTGCTCAGAGGACTCATAAAATTATAAGTCAAATTCACTAATATCCTACATCATCTTTAATTTCCTCACTGCTAGACTAGTTATGGCACTTATAGATTTTCTACTTAAAGCATCAGCCACAACGTTGGCCCTTCCAGGATGATAATGTAATTCAAAGTTGTAATCCTCCATAAATTCCATCCATTTTTGTTAACGCAAGTTTAAATCTTTCTGAGAAAATAGATACTTAAGACTCTTATGATCGGAGAATACTTCAAATTTTTCTCCATATAAATAATTCCTCCATAATTTCAAGGCAAATATGACAACGGCAAGCTCTAGGTCATAGGTTGGATAATTTTTCTCATGAGTTTTTAATTGTCACAAACCGTATGCTACCACTCTATCCTCCTACATCAACACACACCCCAACCCTTCCCTTGAAGCATCGCAATACACCGTATATCCCAAGCCACGATTCGGTATGATAAGAATAAGAGTGGTAGTCAACCTAAGCTTTAGTTCTTGAAAGGATTTCTCACAAGCTTCACTCCAAACAAATTTGACTCCCTTATGAGTCAATCTGGTCAAAGGTGATGCTATAGAAAATAAATTCCTTACAAAGTGGCGATAGTAACTAGCTAAACCCTAAGAAACTACGAATTTCAAAGGCATTTTTAGGTTAGTCCCAAATCTGTACAACTTCGATTTTTGAAGAATCCATTGTAACCTTATCCCCGAAAACTACATGGCCTAAAAACTTCACTTTTGATAGCCAAAACTCATACTTTTCAAACTTCACATACAAGCGATGTTCCATAAGGAGTTGTAGGACAATGCGGAGGTGTACCTCATGCTCCTCCTCTAAAGGAGAGTAGATGAGAATGTTGTCTACAAAGACAACTACAAATTTATTAAGAAATTCTCGAAAGATTCGGTTCATCAAGTCTATAAATGTAGCAAGTGCATTGGTCAAACTAGATGCATAACCAAGAACTCATAGTGACTGTATCTCATATGAAAGGCTATCTTAGGTATATCCACATCCCTGACTTGTAGTTAATGATAACCATATCTCAAATCTATTTTCAAAAACAACGCGAACCCTTGAGTTGGTCAAAGAGGTCATCTATTCTTGGCAAGGGATACTTATTCTTAACCATAACTCAATTCAGTTTGCAATAATCTATACATAATCTCAATGAACCGTCTTTGTTTTTAGCGAACAGGGTCGGTGCTCCCCAAGGTGAAATACTAAGGCATATGCAGCCCTTATCCAGCAACTCTTGTAATTGTTTCTTCGGGACAACTAAGTCAACAGGTGCAAATCTATACGGGGAATGGAAATAGGTGTCGTACCCGGCACTAAGTCTATGGAAAACTCAACCTCCTGATGAGGCGGTACTTTGGTGAGATATTCAAGAAAGACATCTGAATATTCTCAAACCACTCTAGGAAACGTATCCTGAACCCCACCACTTTCATCATCTCAGAAGGTTGTCAAGAGAGAGTTAAGTTCACCTCGACCACGTGGGTCATATAATGGCAGCAACCATCCGTTGGTTCTATCCCCCAGAAAAGAGAAGCAATCACCACCTGACGTACATACAGTAACTCTCCTACTGTAGCAGTCTATGATGGCACGATAGGAGGACAACCAATCCACACCGAGAATGACATCAAAATCGGACATTTCTAATAACACAAAGCTAAATGGAAGTCGACGACTGGTGACTTCAATTACACATCTACAACACCCCCAAGTCAAAACAGTCTTACCCCCAACAGGTGACTCTATCACAAGCGAAGACTTTAGTTGCTCACTTTCTAACCCCAACAAGGATGCAAATGCAGATGCTATGAATGAGTGGAATGCCCCAGTATTTATTAACACATTGGCCCAAGTATTGAAAATAAGATAAGTACCTCTCACAACGGATGGCCCTGAAGACTGCTCTGATGCGGTGACAAGATACACTCTTTCCTGTAACCTCTGCTCCCCTAGATTATCTCTCAAAACATAGGCCTGTTATACTAATTGTGCAGATGTAGCCCCGTATACTGCCCTAGGTGCTTGGCCCGACTGGGTTGGTTGATGAGATTACCTCTACCCCTAACTTATCTAAATACCTCCTGACTGACGAGACCCCAACACACTAGCTGACCCTACTCTCTGTGGACAAAATTTCTTCAAATATCCTGGTTGACCACACTGGTAACATGATGAAGCCTGACCTCTATTTTGAGACTGGCCCTGAGAACGAGCAGACTGAGACTATGGCCCACTCTTCTGTCCACACTCCAAAGCTTTGTAGCCCAGCTAGCCACATTGGTAACATACACCATAGATTTGACCCATGTTCCCAGAATTTTCATCTATCGTAGAACTAGAAAACTTGGTCTGATGTGGTGGTGACTAAAATGATGATGATGACTTAGACTTCTTAGAGGATCCTGAATCACTCCGGGATTCTAGGTATCCCGTCATTTTCAATTTTTTCCTTGCTTCTTCTGCCTCAACCATAATTTTTACATGCACTGCGGCCTCCACTAACCAATCATAATCACAAATCATATTTCTAACCACCTTCATCAAGATTTTTGGTCTTAATCGCTTCTCAAATTCTAAACATCAGTGTTCTTCTGTCGCCACAAGTTCTGGTGCAAAGAGGGAAAGACTAGCAAATGTGGCTTCAAATTCAGCCACAGGGGTGTCGAGTTATAATAACTTTTCAAACTGCCTCCTAAATCGTTCCCTAGCAGTGGGAGGGAGGAACCTCTCCTCAAAGGCACATGTAAAAGCCTTCCAAGTGTGCTCAACGTGGTTCTTGGCATATTTCCACCATTGCCCGACCTCTCCTTTAAGATGATAAGTTACTAATGCCACTCGTAACTCATCCTCACAAATGTCCAAAATCTCAAAAGATTTGATGATTTGCTCTAAACACTCATCCACTTTCATAGGATCAAGCCTGCCACTGAACTCGACGGGGTTTGAATGAAAGAATTCCTTTTTCAAGAAAGAAGTTTTAGTCTCTCCTTCGACAGTCCTAGTTGCTTGTTCTGCTCTTAGTATATACATGGACTCTCTAAGAGCCCCTGTCATTTCCTGAGCCAAAGCCCCATTGCATCTTGGGCCGGTGGAGTGGCCACATTATTCAGACTCACTCTTTCTTCTTATGAAGGGATCTCTAGTTGGGCCGGAATATTTCCACCTTCCCGATGAGGTCTGCCACAGCCTCTAACGCGCCTAGACATCTTATATGAGAAAGAGGTAAAAAGAAAATCAAATTCAAGACTCACTTTCCACACTTAGATACTCCACTCAAGATCTCATACGCCACACACGGTTTGTACTTATGCCTGCACATGCATCTATTTCCATATAAAGCAAACCACTTAAACACATAGTCACATAAAGCACACATGAACCACCCTTCTAAGATATCAATATGTCCCACGATACTCAAGGACTTCCAGGTGGAAAAAGCATTCATCTAGTGCCTTTCCAAAAGGACTTCAATGAGTGCAGTGGATCCAAGTTGTATCCTAAAAGTTTGATCCAATACCCACACAATCATGCAAACCCATATAACAGTCAAGATAGCCTAATGTCCCTTTCTACCCTAATGAACTCATTCTGGCAAGGCCACATCCCACAAGCTCAAGGTATTCAAACCTGGTTAGCTCCGATACCAATTTGTAACGCCCCCAAAAGACATAATATTAATACATCCATCAAAACACAATTAACTTCAAAAGATCCCCTTCCTCATTGAACTATGATTTTTCCTTTACAGTTCCACGTTTAACATAATAATTACACTTCCATATATAATATAGTTCAATAAGCTAGAGGACAAAATAATAGTCTTAAAGGCTTACAACAATTCAAGGCAATGCCGTGTTAACAAAATGAACTCACAGTCCTAACAATAAGCTTGAAGCTTCCATAATTACACATCCCGGAGCCTCGACGCTCCAATCTAAAACAAAAGAGTATGCTTCAACTTACTGAAATGATGGTACATCAGCAATTACTAAAATGTTAGATAGAGATGAGCAATTCGCCCAATAGAGATACATTTAACGGAATATCTAATCATTTGAACATCCAAGCGGCATCATCATAACTCAAATAAAATTTTAGTTTTCATGTCCATAAATTACACGGTTAAGAAAACAATTACAATTATTTTATTCCATAACAATAGAAAACCTTTCTCAATATAGGAGGTAAATATGCCATGAATCCCTCGTAAGAGCCTCGTACTACATATACATATAGGTTTACAACTATAACTATTTCCCACATTTGCTAGCTATTAATACGATATGTGGTGGAGACCCAAAACCAGCTGTTTTTTCACTTTTACTGACTGTTATGCGACAGGACCAATGGATACCCAAAAACATTTTTTCACATTCATCTGATGATAAGCTCAAGACAGGGCAATTGAGCACCTTCATTCTGCGCGTGGGTACAAACACAACACCTTGTTCTCAAAACCGACTCCCTACCCGGACTCACACTCTATTTACCTCCTCTTCTTATTACATTTCAAAATAATCAAGTATTCAACAAAACATGAGATGAATAATGAGAATAAAATACATGAGTTATAAATTTCCAAGTCCACAATCTCAACTCAAAACACATTAATAATGTATTCCAAACTCTAATTATCCACACCATTCAAGGGTTGAAATCCAATTCCAATCCAAGCATCATATTTCCCAAATCAAAACTAAGGTTTCAACAAATTTGGGGCTTTTACCCCCTCTTTATGTATATGATACCACTCAACACCAATATTCATAGTCTATAAGAATTTATTTGAAAGTTTAGTAAATTGTGGTTAAAATCCCCTTGTTTTAAACATAAGTTTAACTTTTGCTTAATCATCTAAATAAAGTGTCAAAGTCACCACAATACCACATAATCATCTTCAAAACAAAGAGATACTAAGTTAAAAGCAACCCTACCTCAAGAAAGAGCAAGAAGACTAGACTATTATGAAAAATACTTCGTAGAATCCAATTCCAATCAGTAGAAAGGAAGATCCTTAGGTAGACTCCACCTCTAGTAAGTGATTTTGGCTTGAAACCTAGTGAAATGAGAGATATGTGGAGAGGGAAAACTAGGGTTTTCGGACAAAGAGGAAAAGGAAGGAAGAGAGGAAAAGAAAAGTGAAGAAAATGATCTAAAATGTGGTTTTTAAAATGCTAAATTCGCGCAGACTGCTCGAGCGATGAACGATACCTCTCAGTATCTATGTCTACAAAACGAAGATATTGGGAGCTCGCGATCTTTGCTCGAGCAACCACTTGTTCACTCGAGCGATCCCTAGGCTTGCAAGACAAACTACTAGGAGCACCTGATCTCCACTCGAGCGATCACCTGAAACAAGCCGTCATATATCTGTTTTGGGCTATCGGTGGAGGATAATCTTGATTGTTGTAGAAATTGCATGAGGATTAGGTTAATTGAAACTAATTACTCATACATTTTGCATTGAGCTTTGTTTCATACTCAAACATTGAAAATGTATTGTTTTGAGAAAAACGGGTGTATTCCTTGGTGAATCTGGTTAGGGGGTGTGGTTGTGGTTGTGGTTGTTATATTAACCTGTGTGTCATTGGTGAATGTCTAGAAACCCGCATGGTTTGGTGTTGATCATTCCTATTAGTACTGTTAAAATGGCTTGGTAGTACTTGTATAGCCTACTGGCAGACAAGTACTTAGAGATTCCCAGTGTTTTGTATCCACTATCTTGTTTTCTGATACAAAAGTATATTTTTCATTAATTGATATATAAATCCTAGCATTGCATTGTTTTGAGATGGAAATGAAAAACGTTTGAAAAATGGCATGCATATGCATTCACCTTCATTTTATACATTGTGTTAAAGTATCGATATTGGGCTTTAGCTCACCTTACGTGGAAAACAACTTTCAAGCGCTGATGATATGCCTCCACCAAGGATATAGCTTAGGAAGACTTGGAGCCAAGAGCTTCTTTTGTTTTCTTTGATGCAATTATTTTTGTACAAACCATGTGCTTTAACTGTATTGAGTTGATCTCACTTTTGTTGTACCCAAATATTGACTTGGAAAGATGTAGCCATTAGGGCATGAGCTAATCTGTATCTCCTTTTTATTTCTATTCAGGTACACATGTCATATGCTATAGATTCAGAATTTAAGATTTATGAATATATACGTGCATATGTCATATTTTGTAAGATCAAGGAGTATAAATGAAAGGTTAACTATAATGCTAGTGGCACGTTCTACAATATATTATGACGTGGATTGTTGTTATTATTTCGAGACGTGACAACTAAACCTTATACTTACTACTCAAATAAACTCTAGTTACTACTTCATTAGACTTGACTATTTCCAATGTGATTCGAAAGAGAGACTTAAATGTTTTTGCCTCAAAACATGTCTCATACTTTTTAAAATCTTATTTTTAATAAATAAAAAATATAAACATCATTAACAATTAAGTCCTAAACTTTTCAATGGTGTGTTCATACTAATGGAATTTTTATACAATGGGTTCAAAACTATCATTATAATGGGATTACTTCTTCTTTTTCAAATATAATTATGATGACTTTTTTTTTTAACACCAATTTATATAATAAAAAATAAAAAATACTTTCCTCCAGTGGGTTCTGAGTTACATCCCTGATTAATAGGTTCCCATTAATAACCCAATATAAAATGACCAATGATGACATAATGTGAAAATAAAAAATATGTGAGGACTTTTTTCTAGAACACCAATTTTATATAATAAAAAGATTATATCATTTCTCTCTCGTATGTTCCAAGTAACAACCCTGATTTAAAGGTAGTAGAGCATTCACATTATCATTTGTCATCTATCCCTATATATGAGGTGTTTGGCAAATGATTATTTTTAATTTTTTGGGTTAAAATTTACGAAAAGACAAAGTTTCGTTTGGGAAGTTGACTATTTTAGTAGGCTAAAATATTTGTGTTTGGGAAGATAGTTGGATTTTTTTTTTTTTTTGTAGTTAGATCTGATGTTTGTGAGAAAAAAAGTGAAATGATTATAGATTTGATATAGCATTTTGTCTTATTGGCTATTTTAACTTATTTTAGTTTTTTTGTAGATTTTAGCCCAAAAAAACCAAAAAATCTACTTGGCAAACAAGGTCAAAATAAGCTAAAATAGTCAATAAAACAAAATGCCATATCAAACCCATAATCATTTCACTTTTTGTCTCACAAATATCACATCCAACTATAAAAAGTCAAACCCTCTTCCCAAACACAAATATTTTACCCTACTAAAATGGCCAAAAAATAAAATAGCCTACTAAAATAGCTAACTTCCCAAACGAGGCCTATAAAGCATGAGTTGGACCAAATTTTTGGCCTTGTCAAAATTATCTTAATGCCCCTATGCTTAAATCCCCCAAAACGACGTTGTTTTGGGGCATTAACTCTGAAAAAAAAAATTATAAAAAAAAAAAAAAATCAATCCAATAGAAAAACAAAGAAAAATGAAGAGTAGAAAAAGAGAAGAAAGAGAGAGAGCACACTCTGAACCAGAAGTGCAAATGATAACAGCAAAGATGGCCTGAAGAAGACAGAAGAGACGAACACGAAGAATAATGCTTCCACCCTTAAACTAGGTTTGGACATTCAAACTGGGCTTTACTATTGGGATTTCCATTGAAAATTTAGGATTTTGATTAAGGAACTCAAAAATTAGGGTGCTGTTTTAGGTTATGATTTTTTATTTTATTTTTTTTTGTAAGTTGGGAAAACTATTTGAATCTGAGTTGGAAAAATTGAAAATCTTCTATTTTGTGCAAGAGGGTTTTGTTTGTGTCAAACTAAGGTTTTGAATTTAAGATTTCCACTGAAACATTAAATTTTGATTGAGGAACTCAAAAATTAGAGTTTTGTTTCAGGTTGTGAAATTGTTTATTTTTATTTTTGTTTTCTCAAATGTGAGTTGGCAAAACTATCTGATTTTGAGTTGGAAAAATTGAAAATCTTTTATTTTGTGCAAAGGGGTTTTGTTCTTGTGATTTGTTTCTTTGTTTTGTGATCTATTCCTCCTATTAGAATTTTTATTGGAAGGGTTTTCTTTTTGATTTTTCAATTTTGTTTGCTTTATAGGTAGAGAAAGGGATCTTTTCATTCACTCACCATTGATGTTATAACGATTCTAGATTAGACCCGACCTGTTCATTGTTTTGGATCTGGGGTTCCTTGTCTTGATGGTTGTTCATGTCTTCTTTCATCTCATTCTTTGTTGAGTTTGGTTATTGGAATGTCTTGGTTGCATTTGAAACAGGTTGGGGAGTTAGTTTTTCAAAACTGTTGTTGCCAAAATTTTGGCTTGTTCGCTCGAGTGAACTTTCTTGCGCTCGAGCGAACTTTGAGAACTTCCAATACCTTTGCAAGTCTGCAAAACTAGTGAGAGTGTGGTATTCCTTGCTCGAGCGGTGTTTCATGCGCTCAAGCGGTCTTTCTTGTGCTCGAGCGGTCCTTCTTCTGCTCGACCGGTCTTTTGGAACTCTCAGTACTTTTGCAGGCCTGCAGAAGTACTGGGAGGGTGGTGTTCTTTGCTCAAGCGGTTACTTGGTTCTCTCTAGCGGTCTCTTTTTTTGTGTCTGGTCACTCAAGCAGTGTTTTGGTTGCTCAAGCGGTCTGCGCGTATATCAGATTGTAAAGTCACTTTTGGGATCACTTTTTCATCTCTCTCTCTAAATAGTCCAAAAACTCAGATCTTTTTTCTCTCTCTAGAAAACATCTTAAACCTCAAATACATCTTGATCTAGTGGTTTCTCATTGTCCTTTGAAGAAAAAGGTAGAGTTCACCTAGAGCTTCCATTTGATCAGAACAAAGTTCATTTTCGGCTTCGTTAAGTTTCAACCCTTGTTCTTCTCCGTCCTTGTCTTTGAGATAGGGATTTCTCCACACTTTAGAATGATTTTTAACTTGGTTATTTGTCTTTTTAAAGAAATCTTGATATTGGGGATTTTTGAACAAATCTAGGGTTTTGTTTGGAATCAAAAGAGGAATTTTCAAATGAGTTCTTGAAAATGATTGTCGAATTGTAAATGTGGTTGAGTTGTGGTAAAATGATGTAGTTTTATCCTTGGAATTAATTTATAAAGAAAAGGGGATTTTGCCCTGAAATATGAATATTTGATTTTGTAAAGAGGAAATGAAAATGATGTGGGTTTTATGGAATTGAAAGGATGATAATGATGATGATGAAGATAATGGTGGAGTTGGTTATGCATTATCACTCCCATCTTGAGATTTTGGAAAGTGTATCTTTATTGGAAATTATCTATTTGTTTAGAGATATCTGTTTTGGGCTATCAGTGGAGAATAACTATGATTGTTATAGAAATTGCATGAGAATTAGGTAAATTGAAACTAATTTCTCATCCATTTACATCGAGCATTGTAACTATTTAACACATTGAAAATGTTTATTATTTTGAGAAAAATGGGTGAATACCTTGGTAAATACGGGCAGGAGTGTAGTTGTGGTATTATGTTGGCCTATGTGTCCCTGGTAAAAGTCCAGAAACCCGCGCGGATAGGTGCCGAGCCTTCCGGTCAATACCGGTAAAAATGACAATTGGTAGTGCTTGTAGCCTACTTGCAAACACGTCTTAGAAATTCTCAGCGTTGTATCCATTTTCCTGTTTTCTATTGTAAAGGAAATGATTTCATAAATTGTGATATAAACCTAGCATTGCATGGTTTTCAGAAAGAGATATAAAATGTTTTGGCTCAAGCATTGTATATGCATTCACCTTACAGCCTTATTAAGATTTATGCACTGTGATAGAGTTTCTCTACTGGGCTTTGGCTCACCCTATGTGGAAAACCATTTTCAAGTGTTGATGATATGCCTCTGCTAAGGTCGTAGCTTGAGAGGACTTGGAGCCAAGAGCTTCTTTTGTTATTGTTGTAATTATTTTTGTACAAGTCAAGGGCTTTATTTGTATTGAGTTTCAAACTCACTTTTGTTGTAACCAAGCATTGACTTGGAAAGTTGTAGCCATTAAGGTATTCATTTATCTATTTAACGTTTATTTCATATCTTTTTCTTATGACACATGCTATAAATTCAAGGTTAGGGCTTATGAATGTCTAGTTGCATGTGCCATCCTTTGTACAACTGGGTCTTATATATGTAAAGATATCATATTCTAAACTGCATTGTTAATTGGTAAAAATTATGAGATGGTTTTACTGTTATATTTTGGGGGCATTACAACTTGGTATCAGAGCTACCGGGTTTGAATACTTAGAGATTGTAGGAAATGGTTATTACCACAATGGGTTCCCTTGCTAGATAAGATTAGGAATAACCTGGTATGCTATATGATAACATGCTTATGTGACTAAGTGGGTATGAAATTTAATTTATAAGATATTGATTGCGTCTAGGAGTTTCTAGAAGTCCTGTTAGAAGAGCACTTGATCACTGCTATTTCTAACTGGAACTCTGGCAACGTCGTGGGACGATCATTATCTAGAAAGGAAGTTCGAATGTGTTTATGTGACTACGTATTTATGTGGAGTGAATTAATTATTGTCCACTGCCTTAAGACGCAAGTGAGTTAGCTTCAGCACATTTGTAAATTCGCTAATCTCTTGTGTTACCTTCATTAGGATGTCAGAATGTGGATATGGACGTGGTAGTGGTAGTGGTAGACGTAGCAGGCCTAGACGGCAGGAAGTGCCGTTACCGAATGATATTCTGGCACAGGAAGAAGGGGTTGGTTAGGCCAATATGGCAAAACCAGTTGGTTAGCAAGCCATGAGTGCTTTAGCCCGTGAGATAGCCGAAGCTTTGCGGGAATTCATGGACATTCTCAGAGCTGAGAATCAAGTCCAAGCCCAAGTAGCTAAGACAGGGCTGTCATTTCTGAAAATAGAGTTTTTTCGGTCGAATCCGGATGAGTTTTTGGGGGATCTAAAAGAGCCACTGAAGGTAAATGAGTGATTAGAGCAAATGGTGAAGACGTTCAAGATGTTTGGCATCGAGAACGATGGGCTGAGAGTGACCTTGGCATCCATCCAGTTGAAGAGAGATATGGGTCAGTGGTGAAAGTATGTGTGTGGGCGCATTGGGGTGACTTGGGAGGCTTTTGTCAATGCATTCCAGGACAAGTTTTTGCCTCCCACTGTTAGGGAAAAGTAAGGGAGCAGTTTTTGAAGCTCAAGCAGCGTAACACACCGGTGGCCAAGTCTGAGGCTGCCTTTACTAGATTATCGAGGTTTGCACCGAAACTCGTGGTGACGGAGAAATGTTATTGTCTGGAGTTTGAGAAAAGGTTGAGGATCAAACTCCTTTTCAAGGTGGCTAGGTCTATTATTAGGGACTACCGATGCCTTGTGGAGGTAGCAGCTTATCTTGAGACCATGGTTCAGTCGGAGGAGGAGTGGATGAGGGGCTCCAGGCAGAGGAATCAGGAGGTTTAGGGGAAGACTCCGGACAGTAAGAGACAGAGGGGTTCCACCCCACAGCAGTCCCAGGGAGCACAATCTAGATCCATTTTTCTTGTACCGAGTTCGGGTTCTAGGAAAGGTGGTCAAGAAGGAATCACTTGCTTTAAGTGTGGTCAGATGGGCCACAAGTCTATAGTTTGCCCGCAGAGGGGTGAAGGGCAACAGCCTGCGCCATCTTTGACCCATTCTCAGAGCCAAAGTTAAGGGAGAGGGCAGTCGCTTGCCTGTTATCAATGTGGGTAGTCGGGGCACTTGAGGAGGTTTTGCCCTCAAGCAGGTGGCACATCTGGTGCGTCTGGTTCGAGGCAGACACAGAGCCATCAGCCTACACCGTTAGCACAAGCCTCGAGGGCCAATTAGGGAGCCTCTTTGGCTTAATTCGTGTATCAGACTTATGCTCCGAGAGGTGAGCAGGTGGAACAGAGACCTACGGGACATGTGTATGCTATTACCACACCAGATTTGTTGCCACACCTTCAGTAGTGAGAGATAACTTTTTGTTGTGTAATTCTATTGCCAATGTTTTAATTGATACTACTACATCACATTCTTTCATTTCGTTTACATTTGCATCAGCATTGCAGTTAGAAGTGGCTCCGTTAGCATCTCCACTCAAGGTAGAGTCACCTGTTGGTAGTGAAGTTGTGTTGGACTAGGGATGTCGGGATTGTGAGATAGAGGTTGTCGGTCGCCGACTTCCTTTTGCTTTTGTGTTGATTAACATGTCGAGTTTTGATGTTATTTTAGGTGTGGATTGGTTGTCATCCTATCGGGCAATTATAGACTGTTACCGTCAAAGAGTCACCGTGTGCACCTCGAGTGGTAATTATTTTTATTTCCTGGGGGACCGAGTTGTTAGGCCTTATTACCAGTGTGTGATCCATGTGGTTGGGGCGAGCTTAGTCTCCTTCTCGCTACATTCTTGGGTGTTGAGAGTGATATCGTCTGAGTTGAGTTGCCGAGGGTAGTTTGTGAATACCCATACATCATTTCCAAGGATCTCACTAGTTTACCACCTCACTGTGAGATTGAGTTCTCTATTGATTTAGTGCCTAGCACAGCATCGATTTCTATGGCACCATATAGATTTGTACTTGCCGAGTTGAGTGAGTTGAAGATTCAACTCTAAGAATTACTAGATAAGGGCTTTATCCGCCCTAGTACTTCACCTTAGGGAGGACTGGCTCTCTTTGCCAAGAAGAAGGCTGGCACATTGCAACTTTGTATTGATTACCAAAAGTTGAACAGGGTAACTGTTAAGAACAAGTACCTATTACCTCGTATAGATTACTTGTTTGACCAGTTGAAGAGGTCTTGTTACTTTTCTAAGATAGACTTGAAATCGGTCTATCACAAATTGAGAGTGAAGGAGGAGGATATCCAGAAGACGGCATTCTGTACGCGATATGACCATTATGAGTTCTTAGTGATGTCTTTTAGGTTAACCAACGCACCGGCTTTGTTTATGGATTTGATGAATCGGATCTTCCATGAGTTCCTAGACCATTTTGTAGTTGTCTTTGTTGATGACATGTTGATATACTGACCACCCTCTGAGAATGAGCACGATGAACACTTGCGCGTTGTACTTGAATTACTTAGAGCCCACAAATTGTATGCTAAGTTCGGGAAGTGTGAGTTCTAGTTGAAGGAAGTGAAATTCTTAGGCCTTGTGGTGTCCGGGGAAGGAGTAATTGTAGATTCTTCCAAGATTGAGGCAGTACAAGATTAGGAACAACCTAAGAATGCCTTTGAGATCTGGAGTTTCTTGAGATTAGCCGTGTATTATTGTCGTTTTATGAAGGATTTCTCTAGATTAACCTCACTGTTGACTAGACTGACAATGAAGGAAATTAAGTTTGTATAGAGTGAGACTTGTGAGAAATCGTTTCAAGAACTTAAGGTTAGACTTACCATTGCTCCAATGTTGATTATTCCGGAGAGGGGTTTAGGTTATTCAGTGTATTGTGATTCGTCTAGGAAAGGTTTAGGTTGTGTCTTGATACAAGAGGGGAAGGTAATAGCATATAGCTCACGGCAATTGAAAACACACGAGAGAAACTGTCCTACACATGACTTAGAGCTAGCCGCAGTGATCTTTGTCTTGAAGATTTGGAGACATTACTTGTATGGCGAGAGGTTTGAGGTATTCTCCGATCATAAGAGTTTGAAGTATATGTTTTGATATAAAGATTTAAATCTGAAGCAAAGAAGGTGGATGGAGTTTATGGAGGATTACGATTTCAAGTTACATTATCATTTGGGGAAGGCTAATGTAGTAATCGATACCTTGAGTAGAAAATCCATTAGCAGTGTAGCTAGTATTGTCATCCAGGAATGGGAGATGTTAGGTGCTATTGGCGAGTTTGCTTGCATCTTGGCGAGTCTGTTGAGTCAACAACTTTGTTTACTATGGTTGCACAACCTACACTTGTGAGCCGAGTTATGGAAGCACCCCGAAGTGATCATGAAGTAAAATCCATCTGGGAGAAGATATCTAGATGGAAGGTAGAGAAGGGCTTAAATGTGCATTCTGACCCTAGTGTTAGATATCTTGACTGTTTTTTCGTGCCGGAGTCTTGTAGAGAGGAGGTACTCCGAGAGTTCCACCATTCAAGCCTTGCAATACCTCCGGGAGGCACAAAGATGTAGCACGACCTTAGTCTCCAGTTTTGGTGGAGGGGGATGAAGAGAGACGTAGCCTTGTTTGTATCGAGG
Organism: Camellia granthamiana; assembly: GCA_036172215.1. Classification (NCBI taxonomy): domain Eukaryota; kingdom Viridiplantae; phylum Streptophyta; class Magnoliopsida; order Ericales; family Theaceae; genus Camellia; species Camellia granthamiana. Next base: position 86,862,596 of record CM069912.1, read on the forward strand.
TGTCTTACTTGTTAATAAGTTAAGGCCAAACATCAGAGGCCAGTGGATTTGTTGCAACCCTTGCCTATAGCCGAGTGAAAGTGGGAGCATGTCACGATGGATTTTGTTGTGGGTCTTCCGAGGAATCAACAGGGTAATGATGTCATGTGGGTGATAGTCGACCGGTTAACTAAGTTAGTACACTTTGTACCTATGTGCATGAGTGACTCGGTAGATTATCTCACCGACCTGTACGTTAGGGACATAGTTCAACTTCATGGGGTCCCAGTGACTATTGTTTCGGATAGAGATCTGCGTTTCAAGGCTCAGTTGTGGCAGAGCCTACAGAATGCCTTGGGCACTGGATTGACATTTAGTACCGACTATCTTCCTTAGACTAATGAGCAGTCAGAGCGTACCATTCAGATCCTAGAGGATATGCTTCGAGGTTGTGTTCTTAACTATAAGGGGTCGTGGGAGAGACACTTGCTCTTAGTGGAGTTTGCCTACAACAATAGCTTTCAAGCGAGTATTAGCATGGTACCATTTGAGGCCTTGTATGGCCAACCATATAGATCTCCTGTGTGTTAGGCCATGGTGGTGATGCACCTATATTAGGTCTTGAGTTAGTCTGGGAAACAACGAAGAAGGTTGCACTTATTTGTATGAGGTTGGTTTCAACTTAGAGTTGTTAGAAAAATTATGCTGACCGTAGGAGAAGACCGTTATCATTTGAGGTAAGAGATCACATCTTCCTGAAAATATCACCTAGACGCGGTTTGATAAGGTTTGGGAAGAATAGAAAGTTGTCTCTTAGATTTATTAGGCCTTTTGAGATCTTAGAGCGCATTGCGGAGGTAGCTTATCGTTTAGCCTTCCATCCACAACTTTTCGGGGTTCATGACATGTTTCATATATGTATGCTTCAAAAGTATGAGTCGGATCCGTCACATGTGTCGGATTGGACCGAGTTAGAGGTAGATGAGAATGCCTTATACAAGGAAAGATCGGTTAGAGTCCTAGATACACAGGACCAAGTCTTGTGAGGCAAGACAATTCCGTTAGTAAAGGTGTTATGGAGACACCATAGTGTTGAGGAGGCGACTTGGGAGCCGGAGGCGGAAGTTTGTGAGAAGTGTCTGGACCTTTTTGTTAATGTTTGAAACTTGTAATGAAAATCTTGTTATGTTGATCAAAGGTAACATTGTATATGTTTTGAAAAAATGAATTGTATATTTAGTATTGAGAACCTTGTTTATCCTTGTTATAAGAATGAATAACCATTGGATGGGTCATGATTATGAGTTGTTGTAATTGATTTAAATACAGTGGTTATTGTGTTGATTTTAAAATTTCGGGGATGAAATTCCTTAAGAGGGTGAGGTTATAACGATTCTGGTTTAGATCTGACCCATTCATTGTTTTGGATTCGGGGTTCCTTGTCTTGATGGTTGTTCATGTCTTCTTTCGTCTCATTTCTTGTTGAGTTTGGTTATTGGAGTGTCTTGGTTGCGTTTGAAACAGGTTAGGGAGTTAGTTTTTCAAAACTATTGCTGCCCAGTTTTTGGCTTGTTCGCTCGAGTGAACTTTTTTGCGCTCGAGCAAACTTTGAGAACTTCTAGTACTCTTATAGGTCTACAAAACTACTAGAAATGTGGTATTCCTCGCTCGAGCAGTATTTCTTGCACTCGAGCAGTCACTTGGTTCACTTGAGTGGTCTCTCTTTTTGTATTTGGTCGCTCAAGCGGTCTGCGCATATATCAGATTGTGAAAGTCACTTTTTGAATCACTTTTTCATCTCTCTCTCTCTAAACATTCCAAAAACTCAAGTCTTCTTCCTCTCTCTCTAGAAAACATCTTTAAACCTCAAATACACCTTGATCTAGTGGTTTCTCAACCCTTGTCCTTTGGAGAAAAAGGTAGAGCTCATCTAGAGCCTCCATTTGATCGGAACAAAGTTCGTTTTCGGTTTCATCGAGTTTCAACCCTTGTTCATCTTCGTCCTTGTCTTTGAGGTATGGATTTGTCCACACTTTAGTATGATTTTTAACTTAGTTATTTATCTTTTTAAAAAAATCTTAATATTGGAGATTTTTGAATAAATCTAGGGTTTTGATTTGAAATAAAAAAAGAGGTTTTCAAATGGGTTCTTGAAAATGGCTGTGGAATTGTAAATGTGGTTGAGTTGTGGTAAAATGATGTATTTTTATCCTTGGAATTAATTTATAAAGAAAATGAGATTTTGCCCTGAAATGTGAATATTTGATTTTGTAAAGAGAAAATGAAAATGATGTGGGTTTTATGGAATTGGAAGGACGATGATGATGGTGGTGGTGGAGTTGGAGTTGGATATGCATTATCACTCCCATCTTGAGATTTTGGAAAGTATATCTTTATTGGAAAGTATCTATCTATTTAGTGATATCTGTTTTGGGCTATTGGTAAAGGAAATTGTTGTAGAAATTGCATGAGAATTAGGTGAATTGAAACTAATTTCTCATCTATTTACATCAAGCATTGTAACATATTTAACACATTGAAAATGTTTATTGTTTTGAGAAAAATGGATAAATACTTTGGTGAATCTGGGTAAGAGTGTAGTTGTGGTATTATGTTGGCCTATGTGTCCTTGGTGAAAGTCCAAAAACTCGCGCAGATAGATGCCGAGCCTTCCGATTACTACTAGTAAAAATGGCAATTGGTAGTGCTTATAGCCTACTTGCAGACATGTCCTAGAGATTTCCAATGTTGTATCTACTATCCTATTTTCTATTGTAAAGGAAATTATTTCATGAATTGTGATATAAACTTGGCATTACATGGTTTTTGGAACGAGATATAAAATGTTTTGGCACGAGCATTACATTTGCATTCACCTTATAGCCTTATTAAGATCCATATACTATGATAGAGTTTTTCTACTGGGCTTTGGCTCACTCTATGTAGAAAACCATTTTCAGATATTGATAATATGCCTCCGTCAAGGTCGTACCTTGGGAGGACTTGGAGCCAAGAGCTTCTTTTGTTATTGTTGTAATTATTTTTGTACAAGCCAAGGGCTTTATTTGTATTGAGTTTCAAGATCACATTTGTTGTAACTAAGCATCAACTTTGAAAGCTGTAGCCATTAAGGCATTCATTTATCTGTTTAGCTCTTATTTCATATCTTTTGCTTATGATATATGCTATAGATTCAAGGTTAGGGCTTATGAATGTATAGTTGTATGTGCCATCTTTTGTACAACTGGATCATATAGATATAAAGATATCATATTCTAAAATGTATTGTTAATTGGTAAATATTATGAGATGGTTTTGTTGATATATTTTGGGGACATTACAGATGTTCACTCCTCAAGTCAGTTCCTTCAAAGTTTTTGTTTGGTTAAATTTAGACAAATTAAATTTTACTTCACTACTTGTTGGTTGACCTTTTTTAACTTTATTCTCTAATTGATTTGTCTCAAATAAAATGATGGGCTAGTCAAATATCTTAGTTCATTACCATAAAATAAATAAATCAAATCTTAGATAATTAATTGTAAAACCTATATTTTATTTTCACTTAAAAATAGTGCTGCTATATTCTCTTATTGACTTTTGTATCCAACTTTCTTTTTCTATTTATATTTTTACTCCAATTAATGGTTTTATTTTTATTTTTTTTTTGTTGGTAATTACGAAAATGACTATTTCTGTATGTTTAATTCATTTTCCTTTATGGTTTTAATCATATTCTAATGATTAGTTCATTTTTTAAATTATATCCTATAGAACCACACTGCTTTTTTATTTTAAATTTTTTTTTCTCTTTTGTGAAATGATTTTTTTTTTATCCTTTATGCGCTTTGTGTGGAAGCAATTCATTTACTCATAATAACTTTGTGGATTGAGTATTCTAAATTTTGATGTGCTCTATTTTCTCAATCTATCTAAGTATTCTGTTTTTAAGGAGGGTGCTATTCAATTTCATGGCTAGGTCTCTTTTTTTTTTGGCTTGAGTTATTTATTTAGTTTTTTTGGATGTTGGCATGTTTTGTTGATGCTACATTGGTTATTGGTTGAGCAATGGAATCACTCAGGCCTAGGAAAATGTCACAGTTTGTAAATTATCATGTCATTATGAGTTTTATTACTTCTCTTAGCTATTTTGGAGTTCAAAAATATATTAATTTGTTAACATCACTATTTTACAACTATTGATATGGGAATCTTCATTTCCGAGTTATAATGGAGAACATTCGAATTTGGAAAATGATGCATCAAAATCTGCAATTGAAGGTTGCTCGTGTAATGGGATTGAGGCAAGGAACTTCAAAGGATTAATGGCCTTTTTTAATGCTTTGTCCTCTATAGATGAAATTTAGGAACATCTAGGAGGAAGGAAAGTAGTTTAAGTTGTGTATGTATTAGTAATACCATCTGTGATTTATGTTCTTACATCTTATTTTACCTTTTTTTGGTAAATAATATATGCCTCCATTCTTTCATACATGTTTTTTTTTTTTTTCTTCACATTAAATTGTCATAAAACTAATTTCACAGAACAGGTTGGATTAAACCTTTCAGTGTAACTATTTGCTAAGATTTTATTTCAATAGTCTCAGGAGTTTTAATGACATCAAACATGTGTTGCTTTCACTTAATACTTTATATTGAAAAATGCTATGGACCCCAAATAAATTACCAAATTTTCTACCAAACCTCTCACATAGGTGTAGAACCTACACAAATCACATGTATGTGAGTCTCACACCCATGTGAGAGGTTTGGTAGAAAATTTAGTAATTTATTTGGGGTCACTAGCATAACTCATTTATATTTTGTCACATAAAGCTGTTATCATAGATTGTATAGCGATTCCGGTTTTGACCCGACCTTTATTGTAATCTGAATACAGGTTTCTTGGTTCTGTACTATTGAACATGTCTTGCTTTCCTTCTTTTCCCTTAAACTTGGCTATTGGATTGTTGTGGTTGTGTTTGGGACATGTTGGTTGTTTGGTTTCCCAACTCTTGTTGTCCAGAATTTTGCTCTTCCACTCAAATGGCACTTCTTGCCCTCGAACGGGCTCTGCAAACTCTCAGTACTTTTGCAGGTCTGCAAAACTACTGGGAGAGTGTATTCTACGCTCGAGCGGCATTTCCTACGCTCGAGCGGGTGTGTGCTTGAGCAGCAACTCTTGCACTTGAGCGATGTTCTTCTATCTGCAAAACTACTAGATGTGTGTATTCTGCGCTCGAGTGATCACTTCTTGCACTCAAGCAGAACAACTTATTGTGTCTAACGCTCGAGCATAAACTCCTGTGCTCGAGCGGACTGTGCGTATATCGGTTCACAACAGCCTACTTTTTCATCTCTTTTCTCTCAACACCCTAGATTGGGACCCTCTCTCTCTAAAACCTATCTTCTCTCTACTTTTTTATCTAGATCTAGTGTTTTCTCCACCCTTGTGCCTTTGTCAAAAAGGGTGAACACTTCAAGAGCTTCGTTTTGATCCGAATCAATCTTGGTTTCGGCATCTTTGGAGTTTCTTCACTTCTCCCTTGGTCTTCTCGGTCTTCTAAGCTTGAGGTAGGGACAAGATTGGGATTTGGGGCATTTTAGACAAACCTAGGGTTTTGATTTAAAATCTCAAGAGGGGTTGTCGAATGAATGTAATGGAAATGGTTATAGAAATAGATATGAACTTGTATTGTGTTAAAATAGTTGGTTTTGGTGTTTGGAGTGAACTTGGGAAAAATGGGGTTTTACCCTAAATTGTATCTAATATTGACTTTGCATAAATAATGAAATTGGTATTGAAAATAGGAAATTAGAGGGTTATTTATATAAACAGTGTAGTTTGATATGTATTATCTCTCACCTATGAAAATTTGGCTAATTTATTTACCCTTTGCGATTGTATATCTGTTTAGAAATATATGTTTGGGACTATCAGTGGAGGATAGCCATGATTGTTGTAGAAATTGTATAAGGATTAGGCGAATTGAAACTAATCTCTTATTGGTTGTCATTGAGTATGATGGTGTTATAATACATTCTATATGTATGGTATTTGGGAGGAGAAAGGGGATGTACTCCATATGAGGGAGAATAAAGGAGATGGACTCCATTGAATTAAGTTGGCCTGTGTGTCCTGGGTGTAAGTCTCGAAAACCGCGCGTATACATGGGTGCCGATTCCCGCAGACGAAATTTTCGTAAAATGGCAAATTAAAGTATTGTGTATTGATTATGTATGCTTAAGAATCACTGAGTTGTAGTCTCAGCTGAGTTATCCGAATAATAATGAACGTGACTCATGAATTAAGGTGAAATGAATTGATATGAATGAAATTGAGATAAGACGGACTGGAATAAAAGAGTTTGGCATATTATGATCTTGTAAGATCTGATTGATTCTATAATGGGTATTAGACATGCATTTCATGCTTATATCTTTGTTAAAATTCAAATATAGTGTTAGATTGTTTCTACTGGGTTTTGGTTCACCCTATTGGGAAAAACTATTTTCAGGTGCTTATGACATGCCTCCGTCTAGACAGTAGCTTGGAAAGACTTGGAGCAAGGGCTCATTTTTGTTGTATTTAATTTGGATAGCCAAGGGCTTTAACTGTATTGAGCTAGACTCATTTTGTTGTGACCAAAGAATAACTTGGAAAGATGTAAGCCATTAGGGCATTTAAATATCTGTTCAACTTTCATCTTTTGATTACTAGTAACACATGTTGTAGTAGGGATGGCAATTTAAACCTGGCCCGGCTGAGACCCGATCTCTCGACCCCGATTTGAGCGGGTTTTCCCGAAAATTACCCCTCATAGGGCCAGGGATGGTATTAAAAATTGAATCCCCCATCAGTTTCAGGCCAGGGACGGTGATCAGTGTTCAAGCCTCGACCCATCCCCGGCCCCGTCCTCGGTCCCGAATTTTCCCGAAGTAAAATTACCATTTTATCCCTCTATATATATATATATATAAACCAACCCTTTCACTCACACAGCAGCACCTCACACTCACCTCATCACCGCCTCTCATCTGTCTGTCTGTTTGTCTCTTTGTAAAACCCTCCGCCGATCTCCATCCTCCCATCACCACCGATCTCCCTCTTCTCCCTCCTCCTATCACTGCCGAGATCTGAGTTCACTTTCCCCGACCTCCGTCACTATCTCAGGCTGCCGATTGAGCCACCACAACTCCACTGTCTCTTTTTCTTATCCAATGGCAGTGAGGCCAAGCTTGCCGAATCACCGCCACCATCACCACTGTTTGTGGCAGTTGCAGTGACACCATCCGACCAAGCTTTGCCGATCTAGCAGTGACACCATCCGATGATGAGGCCAAGCTTCGCCAATCTCCGCCGCGGCCCTCGCCCTAGATCTGGAATTTTTCCTCTTTCTCTCTCTCTCTCTCTCTCTATTTGTTATATATATATCTCTCTCTCTATTTGTTATATATATATATTAGATTTAAGCATCAGATCTCTCTCTCTCTCTCTCTCTATGTTGTTATTGATGATGATGATGATGAACAGATCTCTCTCTTTCTATGTTGTTGTAGATGATGATAATGATGAACAGATCTGTTAGATCTGATTTTTTTTTTTTTTTTTACATTTGAGCTCATCAGATCTGTTAATGGTGATGATGATAATGAACAGATCTGTATGATAATGATGAACATATCTCTTTCTATGTTGTTGTTGTTGTTGACGATGAACAGATCTGTTGGACTTAATTTTTTTTTTTTGGCCGGGAATTTTCGAGGTCGGGGAAACCCGATCCTCGTTAGGAGGCAGAGGCAGGGGCGGGGCGGGGACGGATATAGGTTTCCCGTCGGGGATCAGGATCAGGGACGGGGGAATTTCCATCGTTGGGGATCGGGGACGAGGAGTGTGATCCCCGGCCCTGCCCCATCCCACCCCGTTGTCATTCCTATGCTATAGATTCATGATAGGACATTTATAAATGTATATCGCATGTGTCACCTTTTATATGTTAACTCTGATGAATGAAAGTAAGTTGTTTCAATCTTATTTCTGCAAATGAGATGGGTTTGTCATATTTATTTTGGGACATTACAGATTGCCGGTATTTCATGTTCTTGCCAGCATTCTAGGTTTGAGGTGGAAACATTGGTAATGAAGGTTTGTTCTTATCTTCTCTAAGACTGATTTCTTACGTTCATCACTTCTAGATATCAAGGCTTGTAATTGGTAGTTCAATTATTGAATTTCCTATGACCTATTTAATCCTTCATACAAATATATGACTCTGGCCAAATTCTTTGGAATAACTTGGTTCAACATCCCTACACTCCTTGAATTTTTTACAGTTTAATAATATCCATTATCTACCTATATTTTTCAAAATTGACGAGCAATCATAAACTTCTACAAAATAGAAATTAAATACCAAAAGGATATGGATTATGATCGCTATAACACCTTCTCTAAATTTTTCATACAAGATTAGAGAGTAAAATATTTCTCATAGATAGAGAAAGGAGCATTATGAAACTAATAAAATTGTAAGGATGATGTATGGACTTGGAAATGTTATGAGATAGACTATGAATTGGTGCGTGCTTAGATGCACACATTCATCCCAACAAGCATATGCGGTTAATTGAAAGAAATGGTTAGTAAGCTACTTGTGTTAAGACATAGTTTGGAATCTTTGGAAAGACAATCTTCTATTTTTCTTTTCTTTTTTTGAAAAAATAAAACCCTCCCTGATTATTTAGCAGAAAAATTAGAATAATAAATGTGTAATCTGTGGTGTGCTGTGTAATTGAAGAAAGGCAGTTGAGAGCTTTCAGAGAAAGCAAAAAAAGTAGTGACAAGAGAAGATTTTCTATAGCTTCTATTGTGTTAAGTAGAAAAGCCTTGTAAAACTAAATTTGGAAGAATTGTTCTAGTATGTAAAATGTACAAAATGTTTTATATAGTGCTAGCATCTATTTTTGCTCTATCAATATTGAACTATTGCCTGTGTAATTACATGTATAGGTATTTAAAAGAAAAAAAAAATGTTGATATATATTTCAACTATGTACAATTTTTGTCGTCTCTCTTTATTTTATTTTTTCCTTACCAATAATAATTGAATATTCAAATGCAGATCTACAGTCCTAATTACATTTAGTCTTTCTTTTGAATAAAGTTCATTTTTCAATACCAACTGCACAAAGGTATACAATTTTAACAATTATTCTTACATTTCTCAATATTGTTGGACAAGTTATAACATTATACCCAATCTTATACCCCACAATACCACTAAGAATTAGTGGTAAAACTTATTAAATCACAATCCAATTTTTTGCTTTTCCCCATATCTATTGATGTCTCTTTTATTACATCATTACTATTGTGAGTTTTTTTTTTTTGGGGGGGGGGTCTCTTATTAAATAAATCTTTGTTCTTCTAAACCAAGCAGAATAAATCTTTGCTCTTAATGCACCTGCTCTTAGGGAAGGAATAGTGGACAGATTAAAATGGAATGTAGATAATTCTGGTGTTTTTACTGTTGATTTTGCCTATAAGTGGAGTGAATCATCTTCTGAAGCTGCTAGCAACTTAGTAGGGTTCATATGGAAGAATGTGGCTCCACCTAAGGTGTAGTATTTTGGGTGGTTAGCATAGAAAGAGAGGATCAAGACAGCCAGCTATCTTCAGAGACTTGGTGTCCTTAGTGATGCTTCAGCTGTAAATTGTATTTTTTGTAGGAATAAAGTGGAAGATGTAAATCATGTGCTTCTATTTTGCCCCTTTATTTGGAGGATTTGGTCTAATATTATCAGTTGGTGGGGTGTATCTCGGGTAATGCCTGGATCAGTGTTTGGTCTGTTACTGTGGTAGGATGGGTTTAAACTCAAAAACAAGGAGTTGGCCATCTAAAAAGTCATACCATTGGCAGTGGGTCTATTTGGAAGTAGAGAAATGAAAGCATTTTTAAGGCTCACTGGTGGATTTTGAAGGGCTGTGTGATTCTATCAAGATCAAGGTTGCATTCTAGGTCAAAACTTCTAACCCCTCTTTTATTTACTCAGCCAATGATATTGTGTATAACTTGCAGCAGGTTAGATTATGCATAAAGGGTTGATTTTGTGTAGGTTAAGGCTGCTGCTGGGGTTGATATTTGTGTTGTGTTCTGCTTGGCAGACTAGGCATGGGTTAAGTCAAATGTTAAAGGAGTGAATTTCTCAGTGCATGTTATTGTGGCAAACTTGAGGCAAGTAAAAGGTGGTAATGGCATAGGAGGCCAGCTGTTGTATGATGATGCTCTGAGGTTGCAAACCTGTATTCTGTTGTTTAGTCTGTTGTTGTATGCTACTGTTTTGGCCTGCTATATGCTGCTGTTGTATGTTGTTGTTCTATCTGTTTGGCCTGCTGCTATATGATGATGTTCTGGTCTGAGCAACGACTATAAGGTTGCCCCTGGTGAAAATGTTGATTGTTTGTTTTTGCTATGTTGTTGTCCTATTTTTTCTACTTTTGGTTGGTTTGATTGGCTTCTCACCAATCTTGGGTCAAGTGCTAGCAAATGATTGTGCTTCCTTTGCGATGCCAACTTAGTTGGGATTGTGAAGGTTAGCTATGATGCTTAGTGCACTTCCTTGATTTGTTGATATAATTTTGCATGTACTTTGCTTTTTCATCAATAAATCTTCTATTTTGCTAATCAAAAAAAAAAAAAAAAAAAGAGACGAACACAATAACTACAGTTCATAAATTAATGTAACCTACAAATGCTTTGATGTTTCCTACTTTTTAACTTCAATGTTTTTTTCCCCTCCCTAAATTCATTAATTTTAAATTGTATTAATATAACATAAAAATGCTTTGATCTTTCCTATTTTTAACTTCAACATTTTTTTCCCTCCCTAAATTCGTTGATTTTAAATTGTTAATTTTTTTTAATATCATTCCCAAAAACATTTACCAAACGAATCGATTAACTACAATCAAAGAGAATTCACAATTTGTAGTGGGCATTTGTAATGGGTACTAGGTTGCGTGCCTTGCATGCAACTGACCTCGCTAGTTTTATATAGGGTTATAATTATTTATTATTTAAATATGGTCTCATGTTATATTGTTATGAGAGTGTTTGTTTAAACTTAAATAACTTATTCTAATTTAAGAATTTATGTCAAACTGTGTAGTACAGTATATGTTTACAGTTTATTAGGGGAAAATAGTTTTAAAAAATTTAAAAAAAAAAAAAAAAAAAAACAACAACAACTGATTAATTGGAAGCTATGGAAAAAATACTTTAAGTTTTTACTTTCTGATTATCAACTTTTTACTTATAATAAACTATACTAAATATGAATTATATATATCTCTTTTGGTTTTAAGTATTTTTATTCTTTAGCTAGTGTAGGAGATAAAATCTCAACTCAAATCGAGCACCCTAAATCAACTCGGATCAAGCATCCTGAACCGAGCTACAATCGAACAACAATTGTTTAGAGTCTAAGCATGACAAGTAAGCGGTTGCACAAACCAAGCAGCGGCTGGACCAAATGAAGTAGTCAGAAATAGGATTCAATCTGACTAGCAAAGTCATAGGATAGTGACGTAGACAGAACATATAGTAGGTCCAAAGGGCCAAGTCTAGATGGCCAGACTAGGTCAATATTTAGTCGTAACTATATGGGCCAACCACTTCTAGAAATTCACGAATGTGGAGCATAATTCCACAAAAAGTGGAACAAACGTGAGGAGTGGCAAGGGAAGTGCAACCACATCCAACAGTCACTTTGAAAACTATATAAAGTCATACCAAATGAAGAAAAAGGTACACAATCACTTGCAACAGCATTTACTCTCAAATTCTCTTCTTCCATTGCTTTTAAGCTTACTAACTTTAGTATCGAAGAGTCCCCTGGCTACCTACTAGCCAGATTCTTCATATTTTTTTGAGTGTTTTTGGTGAGATTTAACCAAGTTCACGCCAGAGCGCAACCACAAAAAGGAGGGTTCAATTTTTCCCCACCACAATTAGATGTTGTTATGTATTGGTATTTCTATTTGAAAGCATGAATCATGTTAGATTTTCATGTTATTTGAATGAAGACCTATCATGCATCCTGAATTTAGTAAGTGGAATTTAGGATGAATTTTTGAATTTCAGATTTGGAAAGGAATCTATATCTATATATATATATATATTAAGAAAATGAGATTTCTAATCATGAGGGCTCCCTGAGCTCCAAAATTTCAACCCAATTATGTTGATTTTTCAATTTAAAAATAAATAAATAAATTATTAGCCCACATATCTCTCCTACAATTTTGCCTTTCCTATAATAAAAAAGGTAATTTTTCTCACACTCACCTATCTATATCTATATACTATTATAATTGTAAAGTGTTGTCATCTTATTAAGGCTGAAAATTGCAATTCTTTTTTCTCATTTTTTTGATTTTGTTTAATTTTTGTTGATATGTGTCATAATATGATTGGATTATAAATTAATTTTGTATTCTTAAAATAAAATTTTAAATTTAGATGCTTCCTTAAATTATGCTACCATAATTGGAATAAGATTAATATTCATTCCTTAATTTATGCATCCTTTAAATTATAAAATAAAATTTTAAGTTTAAATTATCTTTTAAATTATGTTACTACAATTAGAATGAGATCATATAGCGATTCCGGTTTTAACCCGTTACTTATTGTATTTCAAACTCGAGTTGGTATGGTTTTGAATAGTTATTCACACCTCTTTCCCTTGTCTTCCCCTTTATTTTGGTTATTGGGTTGTAGTTGTGCATTTGGGACAGATTGGTTGCTTGTTTTTTTCAAACTTTTATTGCCCAGATTTGGGTCTTCTGCTCGAGTGGGCTTCACAAATTTTGCTCCTCCGCTCGAGCGGCTATTCTTGCGCTTGAGCAGGATTTGTTAATTCTCAGCATTTCTTTTGCAGTTCTGAAATACTGGGAAAGTGCATTGGACGCTCGAGCGTTCAGTCCCACGCTCGAGCGGGGACCTTCATCTACAAAACTTCTGGAAATGTGCATTCCACGCTCGAGCGCCAATTTTCACGCTCGAGAGGAACTTTCTGTCTGACGCTCGAGTGGGGCTTTCTACGCTCGAGCGGACTGCGCGTATAACAGTCCGAGAAGATGATATTTTGAGTCACTTTTTCATATCTCCCTCTCTCTCGCTAAAACTTCCCAAAAAGCTTGTTCTTGAGCTTTTCTCTCTACAATACACGTTCTCTCTTAGATTTTATCTAGATCCGTTGGGATTTTCACCCTAGTGCCTTTGAGAAAAAGGTAGAGTTCATTAAGATCTTCATTTTTAACCAAATAAAAGTGGGTTTCGGTGTTCTTGGAGTTTCTCTCTTGCTTTGCCTCGTCTTCTCACTTGAAGTAGGGATCTTTCTATACATTCATATGATATTTAGCTTAATTATTTGTCACTTGTGTAACAATGGTGTGATTTGGGGATGTTTTAAACAAACTTAGGGTTTGGGCATAAAATGGAAAGAGGGGTTTTGGATATAGGTGAAATAGATGCTTGTGGGGTTTAAAAATGATGTTGGGTTATGACTAATTTGATGATTTTAGCACTTGGCTAATATTTGAAAAAAATGGGAAATTGCCCTAATTGTATCAACTATCATTTTGTACAAGTAATTGGAATTGTCATTGAAAATGTAAAATTGAGAGGATATTGATATAAATGACGGGATTGGTTATGTATTAACTCAGTCTTTTAGAAGTTTTGAATAAACTATCTGTCGAGATTTAATATCTGTCTGGAGATAACTGTATTGGGCTATCGGTAGAAGATAGCTTTGACTGTTGTAGAAATTGCATGTGGATTAGGTGATTTGAAACTAATCGTTTGATGGTTGTCATTGAATATGACCGTGTCTATATACATTGTATATGTATGCTTGTTTGGAAGTGGAAACGGGATGTACTTCATGTTTGATTATCTGTCTAAATACATTGCATATGTATGGATATTTGTTTGAGAGGAGAAATGAGATGGACTCCATTATAATTAAGTTGGCCGAAATGTCCTGGGTGAAAGTCCCAAAATTATACATGGGTGCCTAGACCGCGGACGAAATATCCGTAAAATGGCAATTGTAGTGCTTGTATAGCTTACGTTTACATGGGTCTTGTTTGACGGCTGCCCGCGGACGAAATTTCCGTGAAATAGAAGTTTGAAGTGTTTATGCATATGTGTTGTATGATTTGAAAATTATTGAGTTGTAGCCTCAATTTGGTTGTTGAGAAATAATGAAATTGACTCGTGAATAAGGACAGATAAGTGAACAGAATATGAATTGAAAGGAAATAGATTAAGACTTGAAATTGATATCTCACGAGTATATAAAATTGTGAAACATTTTACCACATTGCGTTATTTATGCACTTGTACTTATACCTTTGCGAAGTTTCATATATTGTGATAGATGAATTCTACTGGGTTGTAGCTCACCCTATTTGGGAATAACATTTTCAGGTAATGATGGCATGTCTCCTCTAAGGCAATAGCATGGGAGGGATCTTTTGGAAGCAAGAACTTCATGTTTTGTTTTTATTTCTGTATAGCCTAGGGCTAAATATATAATGAGCGAAGCTCACTTTTGTTATAACCAAGTTAAGGCTTGGAAAGGTGTAAGCTAATAGGGTATTTATTTATATTAAACTCTTTTGTATCTTTAGCTTCATGTAATAAAAGAACTATTTACTCTGATGTATGCAATTATTAATGTATGTCTTGAGTTGGATCCATTGTGTATTTTGGGGGCGTTACAAATCAATATTCACATATGTTATAATGATGTGTCATAATATTGTTGGTGTAAACATAATATGCTATTAAATACACATGTTCAAGTTATTAATTGCTATTAAAAGTTTATATGTTTATTTTTTGTCAATTTTGGTTTAAAATTTTATAAATTTTTTTATATCCTTCTAAATTACAAGGACTTGAACTATAAATTTTTTTAATACAAAAATTTTTTTTAACAAAAGACAAAAACATTAAGAAAATGAATGACTTTTTTAACACTTGCCAAACATGGTGGATTCTATTAAAATTTTTTTATCTCAATTGTCAATTAAACAAATTAAAATAAAAAAATAAAATTATTTGGCTTAAATAGTTAAGAAATGATTTTTGCTAAAATCAAACAGAAATAAATATTAATTTTCTATTAAAGTGATGGTTGGTAAAATTTATTTATTTTTATATAATAATAAAAAATGAGAATTAGACGTGATAATTTATTATTCCAACAATGCTATGAGAAAAATTATTGAGTGCTCTTGGAGTACCACGTGTTCATGCTCTTCATTAATCATCATACATTATGTCTCCCCATGTTCTCCAATCACCCATTACAAAATCATGGGTTTTAGCTTCTCCACCAATCATAACACCCCTTAAAGTATCACGTGACCGTACTCTAGGAGCACCTTATAATTACTGCATACCTGCACTTTCACCCACAATGATGTGACAAGGGTGTTGGACCCCATATCATTGAGTGTATAACAAATTAAGAGTTGACAGATATGATACCACATCATTGTGGATTTTTTTGCGGGTCTCAAATATTTTTTTTATTTTTCATCTAGACTTTCTTAGCACTTGCAAAACAAGGTCGAACCTGTTAATTTTTTCTAATCTCAATTGTCAATTAAACAAACTAAAATAAAACATGAAAATTTTTTAGCTCAAATTGCTAAAAAGTGACTTTTGCTAAAAACAAATAGAAATAAATGTTGTTTTTCTATTAAAAGTGATGGTTCGTGAAATATCTTTTTCGTATTACAAAAAATGAAGGTTATAGGCAATAATTTATTAGTCATCTAGAATTATTTTCAAATCAAATGAGAACACCATTCTAAATTTTTTTTTTACCTTCTTTTTCATATACTTTTATTTTGTAAGAAATTTAATTTTATTATATTTAAATATTTTATTGTAATTTTTAAATTAAAAATAATTTCTAAAAAATCATATTTAAATTATTTATGCCATTAGAAAATGTAATTTTTTTAATATCAACTTATTTGATGATCCCTTTCTAAAAGGTGTATTTTTAAACATAATAAAAAAAATTCTATTGAAAAAACTTAAACATATTGCTTTTGCTTTTGTTTTTGTTCATTAATATTAAATTTTTAATTAATCTTATTTATTATTAAAAAAATTAAATTAGCAAATAATTTTATATATTTATATATACAAATTTGTTTGAATTGTTCAGATTATTTGGTATCTTTGCCCAAGTTTACTCAAATTTATTCAAATTTTAAATTTTACATAAGTCCTCACTAAATTAAAATTATGTTGCCTAATCTCTAAAAAATTCTAGACTTGACTCGAGTTGTTTGAGTTGAACTCACCCAAGTTTACAACCCTAGTAAGGGGTTGAAAATTACATGATTAAATTGTGATAAAATTACGAAACTTAAATAGTAGGTTTCAATATTTTTTGTTTTCATAATTTACATACAAAAATCTAACTATTTATATTATTTTATATAAAAATATTTTTTTTTTTTTCACTTTCCGTGCATAGTACTTTTCATTAGTCAAAACACAAAACAAAATTACAAATGAAAGATACATTAATTTTTTTATGCTTACTTTATCTTTATTTTTTTTAAAATTTTATAATATGTACCTCAAAAAAAAGAGTATATCGAATGTCTTAGTAACAATATTTTATGGATTTATTTATGACTTGAGATGTTATGACTTATTTATTAATAATTATGGTATTAGTTATAACTTATGCTTAGGCTTCGTTTGGGAAGCTTAATTTGGGGGTTTTTTGTGGCTATTTTAGCCACAAAAAATAAAATAGGCTTTTTAGCCCAATAAGACAAAACATCACATCCAACCCATAATCATTACATTCTTTCTCTCACAAAAAAGTCAAAAAAACCAAAAAAGTCAAAAGCTCTTCCCAAACCAGACTTTTTAGTCCTAGGCTAAAATAGTCAAAAAAGCCAAAAAGCCAACCCACTTCCCAAACAAACCCTAAGTGATGTTTAGTTATGATTTATTGTGTTCTATTTGGTAATGACTAAAAATGGTTTAATTATGTCACAAAGTAATAACAACAATACAAAATATCATAATTTACTTATAATACAATATTTTTTTTGCGGATGTGTATTATAGAAGGGGAATTTGGTCACAAAAAAAAACCTCCTAATAAAACTTTCTTACATTAAAGATAATCACAAAAAAAATTTGAGGGCTATTATTAACATCTACTTAATTTCTTTGGACTCCCCAATTCCCACATTTTTATTACAATTATACCTTGAAGTAAAATTATATTAAAGGATAATCTTTAATGGAACACTCACCCACCAAATGAAGACAATTAAAATAATTACAATATTGTACATCCACCTCCAACCCCCATCTAAATATATTTCTCACCAACCTAAACCCTAAACGTATTTCTCTTCATCACCATCATAAACCTTAAACATATTCCTTTTCATCACCATCATAATAAAATCAGTGGTTGAAATCCAACGTTCAAGTCGTTTCAAATCGTTGCACTATTCATATCACATATCAGTTATTTCACCATCCATTGATACTTATAGAGCAATGAAGGATGATAATAACAACTCTGATGAGGTTGACATTACATTAGTAAGTTTATCTATCTTGGATTAACGATTTTTAATCGTTTTCGATAGTTATTGTTTTGTTTGAGGTTGTTCGCTACTGGTTTGCCGACTGTTAATGTTTTGTTTGATAACATAGTGCTAAACAGAAACATTTAGTTCGGTAGATAGGTTCTGAACAGAACGTTTATTTTCTACACTAGTATGCTGAATAATTCCATTTTGTAGGGTTTTTCCCTAGTTATGTTTTTTCTGAGGGTTTTTCATCTAAAATCCCCTGTATTGAGAGTTATACCCCAAAATAAACCAAAAAAAATAAAATGTGATGGGGAGTTGGAGGTTAACTGAGAGAAATAAAAAGAGACCGTCAAAGAGATTTCCGATGAGATTTTTGACTGAGAGATTTCCAACTGACAGGAGAAGATCATTCACTGAGAGAAGAAGAAAGAGACAGTCATCATTCATTGAGAGAAGGACCGTCAATCAATTCATCGTTCTTCAACATGAGAGGGTGTGCAAAATTAGGTAGGTGTACACTTGGGTGTGATGATATTATAAATAGGGGTAAAATTAGTATTAAGTATGTTGTTCAAAGAAATCTTATTAAAATTTGGGCTTTAGGTAGGAGTTCAAAAAAATTAGGTAAGTGCTAATAGCAACCCTCAAAATTTTTTATGAAAAGTCTAACACACATCACTATTACTAAAACATCCTTAGTGAGTAAAATGATATAACTTTTGATATAGATGTTGTTTTTTAATAAAATTAATATTTTTAGAATCTTTTCATCAATATCTATCAAATAAGATTCATGTTGGCCATAAGATTCTTTAAAAATAAAATAAAATTTTTACCTTCGAAATTAATGTCAACAGTATAATTTTACTCTAATTCACAGTAAATTTTATTATAAAATTTTAGTATTTAAATAGTAAAATACCATAATCATCACTAAACACCATAGTCACTATAATTGAAACTGTCACAAGTAGAAATATTAAATAAAAAATTTATTAAAATAATAAAATGATAATGTTAATAGAATAGAATTTTACAGGTAATTTAAAACAGAGTTAGTAAACAAAACACAAATTATATATTGTTATAGCAAAGCAGAGTAAAAAAAAATTGTCACTTTAAAACAGAGCATATCAGTTACTAAAACATAAGACACATTATTATAATAAACAAAAGTAAAATTAATATAATAACAAACAAAAATATCATTATTCAATTAAACTCAATAAAAAATAATCATAACAAACAAAATACACATTGTTCAATCTTTAATCTCACCAAAAAAAAAAATTCAATAATTATTCACTATTTCATCCAAAAAATCAAATGAAATACATATATTTTGTACAGCTTAATTGCAAGTTTCGATCTAAACAATCATCAAAATACAAAAAATAAGATTCAAGATATAGTAATTATCGAAATTCTATGACTCAATTGTGGAACCATCGAAATATTGAAGACAATATATATATATATATATTTAAGTGTATATATATAAGGGTGTTTTGGAAAGATAGTTAAAAGTTAACTATTGACTTTTTGAGATTTTTTGACTTTGTTATGTGAGAGGTGATATAATCCAAAATGGATTAAAAAGTTAATTTTTGACTTTTAATCCATGTTTTCAAATGACCCCATATATACATATATATATATATATATAGGAAGAGAGAAATAATGGAAAGGCAAAGTTATCTAAAAACAAGAAGACATGTTGTTTATGAGAAACTTCTGAAAATCATATTATCTATATTATATATTAAGTAAAAATAGGGTTTTTAACCCTCAAGGTCTGTGAGAGTTTCAATATCTCAATCTGAATTTTTTATTTTTTATTTAAAAAAAAATCTCAGCATTTATTGATTTGGTCAAAATTTTCTGATCAGCATTTATTAAATTTTTTCAATCCACATGTCTTTTCATGTGTCTGCATTTATTGATTTGGTTAAAATCTCCTGATCAGCATTTATCTCATACAAATAATTATAGATACAATCCGTGTATAGTTACTGTAGTACCCTTTTCAACTTCTCTCATACACTATGATTAGTAATAAGATTGTTAAATTATTTTTATAAAAAATCTTTAAAAAATATAATTTATATATTAAAAAAATTTAAAATAAATATAAATATTTATAATTATTCCGTGCATAGTACGGATGATGATAAGCTAATTATTCATGAATACAATTATGTCTTTGACAAGGAAAGCCATCCAATCCTGTTGCTGAAAAGAAAAATATTTTTTGAAGTGAAATCCGATGGATTGGATAATTGTATAGATCCGGGTCACGTATTTAAAACTCAAATCTCCGGTTA
This sequence comes from Camellia granthamiana, assembly GCA_036172215.1. NCBI lineage: Eukaryota > Viridiplantae > Streptophyta > Magnoliopsida > Ericales > Theaceae > Camellia > Camellia granthamiana. Next base: position 86,882,561 of record CM069912.1, read on the forward strand.
TTAATTTATGATAAATAAATTTATAAATTAGATTATATTGACTTGTCTTTTTAATATTATATAATTATATTAAAGGATTTTTGACTTTTGACTAATTTTACGAACCTCATTAGGGGCACCGGTCCGATCAGTGCGCAGACCTTTCTACTTTTTGACTGGTAGGATTTCATTTTCATTTGAAAAAGAAAGCGAAAGAGGAACTATCATTTGCACCAGCAATAGCATTTACTTTAAATTTAAAATAGATTGAAATGAAATTTCTTAATATTCATCGTTATAAAAATTATAAAAAATTTAGTGTAAATAAAACTATCATTATAACATAATAATCTGTTGGCTACATATTTTGTAAAAGTCAATTACAGTTCGACACGTGGCAAAACAAGGGTAATATAGGAAGACTACTCAAGTCTTCGATCTTGATCGTACACGTGGCAGTGAAAATTGGTTCTCACGTGATCTGAGTAGCACTGGATCAGTAAAGAGATACAAAGTGACGTGACTTCAATGGTTACTCATATTCAAATTCAAATACAAGGGGGAAGTTCAACTGCAAGAAATGGCATAGTGGAACTACTTCTAAGGCAGCAGGATCAGCGATCATGGAGGAGCGGTTCGACGGTTTGAAGTGCAGTTCAATGGTCATCCTTGAGGAGTATAAATAGCAAGGTGGTCCCCAGAAAAATCCCCCAGACTCAGATCTAAGAAACTAGTCATTTACTTCATATTTTCTTTTCCAGTTTTGCATTCCCAGTCTTTACATTTCCTGCACTTTAAATACCTGTTCTTTACATTCCTGCACTTTAAATTCCTGCACTGCACTTCATTCATAGGAGTAGTTTCAAGTAGATTGCTGCTGTAAACCTCTACGAGGCTAAGTTTGGCTCATTGTAAGTTTTCATTTTAATAAAATACTTCGATTGTTCGTCATTTACCTGTTATTTTGCTTAATTTCTCCTAAGTCAAGCCACCAGTAAAAGTCCTCTTTATTGAGGCTGAAAGAACTAAAACATGATCGTCTGATAATTGGTTGGCAATTATAATTTCTGTAAGGACTGATTGATCCTTACTCGCACGCTCGCATTTACAAATATAACCCTCGAAAAGCCAAAAAGTCAACATATATTTTTGGCACGCCCAGTGGGACTAATTAAAATGGCTAGACGAAAACGACAAGGAGAAAATGAACGCTTGGAAGAAGGCGTAGAAGGAGAGGTAGAAATACCTAATCCAAAGAATAATGTGGTAACACATTCTGTGGAAACTCCCATGTTATCAGAACCTATAGTCGAACAGACCAGTATTTCTGGACAAGAACCATATGTTCATAATATTGGACGAAACCAAGGAATTGGACCATCTGCTGTTCCATCTACTCAGCCAACAAATCCATGGGATGGCCTAGTAGATGCAATGAGACAACAATTAATGAACATGGAAAGGTGGGCAACATCCTTTTTGGATCGAATGAATAACCACCAACCAACGAATACAAGACACACAGAGGAAGTTTTAGATGTCCCTCAGCAAAGATTGGCTAGAGATAAACAGCCTATGCAAGTTAATGGACATTCTAATGGTCAAATTAGTAATCAGAATTATGAAAGACCATCACCTCAATCTTGGTATGAACCCATTTCGAGGCCTATAGTAGGCCAAAATGCCTCAGTACTCAACAATGAAACCACACAAGTTAGTAGATCTGGTCAAGTAGAAGAAACTGGCGTGAGAATGGTTACAAATCCCATGTTCGAAGCCATACCTGGCACTAGGGGATATAATAATCCCTTATTTGAATTTATACTCGGGGGGCTGGAGGGTTTTCCTGCAAATGGCAGAGACACAACACCTGTTCCAGTACCCTTCGCAGGTCCCTTCGCAGGCCAGGCCCAAAGGGGTTACCCATACCCCCAACAGCAACCTGCACCACAGGGACAACCAGTCCCAAATGTATCACCTTATGGACCAAGAGGACCACAAGCACAAGTTTGTCCACCAAACCCTGTGTTTGTTCCTCCAGTAGTGGTTCAGCAGGCATAAAATATGGTCCCTAGGGACCAAATTGTTAATATTGTTAGGGAGATGTGTAGACCGATGGCTCGGGGGGTCCAGACTCCTTTATACAGAAAGCCATACCCAGAGTGGGTGGATAGAGTACATGAATACCCAAGGGGTTTCAGGATACCAGATTTTACCATTTTCTATGGGAGTGGAAATCAATCAACAGTAGAGCATATTGCTAGATTTGCTGCTCAATGCGGTGAATTTACTAATCATGACTATATGAAACTGAGATTATTCCCAAATTCTCTAACTGGGGGAGCATTTGTGTGGTACACTAACCTTACACCTGGCTCCATTCAAAATTGGCAACAAATGGAAGAGGCATTTCATGCGCAATTCTTCCAATCGGAGCCAGAGGTTTCCATGGCAGACTTGGCTAGATTGAGTCAAAGGCTTGAAGAGAAGGCTACTCAGTTTATTGCCAGATTTAAAAGGGCTCGAAATAAATGTAAAGTCATCTTGCCAGAGCCAGAATTCGTAAGATTGGCTCAAAATCGCTTAGAATTCAGGCTTCGAAAGAAGTTTGACTCAACCGAATTCAGAGATTTGGTCGAACTAACCTATAAGGTGTCTCGATATGAAACATTACTAGACGATGAACAAGATCGAAATAATGCATCGTACAAGACATATTATAGAGATCCTAATTATGAGATCGATGCAGCAGAGATTGTGGGCAAAGAACCTGTGATCTGTGAGGCATTAGTGCATAAGGATACAACAATTGACCAGCAGTTTAAAAAGAAAGACTTTCACAGAAAGTACTCTTTCGATTTAACAAAAGCAGATGACATTTTTGATCATTTGCTTGCGGCCAACTTCCTTAAGTTACCTAAAGGAGTAAAACTGCCATCTCCAGATGAACTTAAGGGAAAAGTATATTGTAAATGGCATAACTCTTGGTCTCACTCGACTAAAAACTGCATTGTTTTTCGAGACAGGATCCAAGAACAAATTCGGAAAGGAAGTTTGAAATTCCCAGCCAAAACAGAAAAGGCCATGGGGATCGATAGTAATCCGTTTCTGGAAGTTGGAGAAAGCACAGCTAATGTGGTCGTACCAAACTTCCAGAATCTATCTCTGTAGGAGTTGGAAGAGGTCAATGTACAGATGCATATTGCCAACCAGACAACTACCAGGAAGGACACTAGAAACCCACCAGCTATTGGACAAGGTTTCTCACACCAGAGGGAACACTCTGATGAAGAGGGACTGGATGATGATTCCTTGGAAGCAGCCGTAATGCAGAGGATGTGTCCCAGGTGCAGACTGAGTTATAAATGGTTGAAGGGGCTTCCAATTGATGGGAAGCAATACTACAGGGATGTTCAGAGACGTCCTAAATCAACCAACGCTTACAACAAAAGGCCGTATCTGGCTAGTGATAGGCAGCGACCACCAGTGGTTAAGCCTGCAATGGACAGAATGCATGCTAAAGGCAAGAGGCCCTTACATGAATCCAGGCCACCTAACTATTACAGAATGGAGAGCAGTCATTCTGAAAGAAGACTGGAAAGAGGCTCATTTCATGGGATCAAAGCCGGGGATTGGCCTCCTAGACCAGCCTCACGCAGGACAGAAAGTGGCTACCTTCATCGAAGGTCTAAATCAGGCTCAAAACATGAGGTCAGAGCCAAACACTTACCTTCACAGCCAGCTTCGAAGATGGCTTCGAAGGTTGAAAAAAGTAGTTCAACATCTGAGTCAGCAAGTTCTTGGGTACCTGGGGTTCCAGATTGGTTTGTAATGCAGAATAAGCCTAAGGAAGTGCCTGCCCAAAGGGATGTTGGAAACCAAGGCAGGATGGTCAAGCCTCCTTTGGTGGCTCCGAACAATTGGATATTGCTTAAATACCCAAAGACAAAGGAACCAGATATGATCCCAGTCATTTCAAGATCACAAAGGAGAAAGATTCAGCGCAGGTACACTCAGTACCAGCAAGATCTGAAAGAAAGTGGAGAGAGTTCTTCACTGCTCAAGGCAGAAGGAAAGAAGAATCCAAAGTCAAACCAGGCTCCAAAGCCAATTCCACAGAACAAAGTGGTTTGCAGCAGAGAACAGTTGGCCAAGGTTCATTCTGAACTAAAAGCCAGAGAGAAGGCTAGCTTAGCAGGGTTGGAGAAGGCTCTGATGGAGAGTGGTAGCGAAACAGAAGAAGAGATTGGCATAAGCCAGAAGAAAGAAATGGTGAAAGAAGAAATGTTCGAAGCCTTCATGGCTGAGCAAACATTTTTGGCTGGAAAACCAGCCGAGGAAAACCATTCTAAGGAACCTGTTAGCAGTGAAGTGCCAGAATACAGCATGCAGGATGCTTCTGAAGTAACTGAGCAAGGTAGCCAAGAGGGGAAACAGGCACAGCCAGCCATCCAGTTTGGCTCATTTCCCCCAGTATCAGTCAATATGGTACACATACTGCCTCATGAGTTCCGGGTTGGAGATGAGGACCAAGACGACCAAGACATGGATTCTATCCCTATCTCTAGTGAAGACTCACAAGTGAGTATGGTACAAGATAATTCCGGGATGGTTACCCCATTGGAAACTGAGTACGAGAGTGAAGAAGAGGTGAGCATTAACCTCTCGTATCCTTTTGAGTATCCCTCGAATTCTATGACACAACATGTCAAGCCTTTGTACATCAAGGCTTTCTTCGATGGGATACAACTGAACCGAGTCCTGATAGACAATGGGGCAGCAGTGAATTTACTACCGAAATCTTCTTTGAAGAAATTAGGAAAAAAGAATCCCAGGTTGATCCCAACCAGCACAACCATTGCTGGCTTTGCTGGAGACAAACAGATGGCTCAGGGGATTCTACCCATTAACCTGAGTGTGGGAACCAGGGACTGCATGACAGCATTCTTTGTAATTGACAGTAATGCTAAGTACAATGCTTTACTTGGGAGAGATTGGATCCACACTAACAAATGTGTGCCTTCCTCTTTGCATCAGAAAATCATGATGGCTTTGGGCAATGGAGAGACAGAGGAGATTGATGCAGATCCTTAACCCTTCATAGCCTGTGCAGACTTTGCAGAGGCCAAACTGTATATTGAGGGGGTCACCCCACTCAGTATACTGAGGAAATCTGATGGCTCAGCCGAAGTGACGGCTGATGAGGAAGTGACACACCTGAAGCACTTAGTCCAGGAGAGTGCTGATGAAGAGATCGTCGTTAAGGATGACAATGACGCCTGGTTGTAGGCAAAAAGGTGAAGAACAAGAAGCCAAGTCTTTGGCTCTAATTAAGTTTTCAACATTGGATGTAAAATAAATAGTCCAGAAAGTACAGGAGCAAGAGAGAGAAGCCATGATAATTGGCTGTGAACAGGAGCAGCAACGAGTCAAAATTTTGACCCTTGGCAAATACTGTGCATTGGACATTGAAACAAATTTCCAGGAAATAGAGGAAGAGGATGCCTTATGGACAGACTTTGTCTACGAGGAGGAGGGCAAAGATGTTGAACTAAAGAACCTGGGAGCAGAACAAGGCGAGAAGGTTGCTTCGAAGCTAGAAGAAACCAAGCAAGAAGCTTTAATAAGTTCTCAGATACAAGACCCCTTAGAAGAAGTAAATTTAGGGGAAGGTTCTATGCAACAGCCCACCTATATAAGTGCTTGTTTGAATAATCTGGACAGGAACCAGTTATTGGTTGTTTTAAAGAAATATAAAGATTGCTTTGCATGGTCTTATAATGAACTACTAGGATTGGATAGGTCATTAGTAGAACATAGGCTCCCTATGAAGCCTAATTTCAAGCCATACAAGCAGAAACCAAGAAGAATGAGTCCAGAAGTAATTCAGAAAGTCAAGGAAGAGATTCTTAGACTACTCAAGGCAGGCTTTATTAGGACAGCCAGGTATGTTGAATGGCTATCTAATATTGTGCCTGTAGTCAAGAAGAATGGTAAAATGAGGGTATGCATTGACTTCAGAAACTTAAATCTAGCAACTCCAAAAGATGAGTACCCTATGCCTATAGTGGATCTGTTGGTAGACAGTTCAACAGGGCATCAAGTTTTATCAATGATGGATGGACACTCTGGTTATAACCAAATCTGCATTGCAGAGGAGGATATCCACAAGACAGCATTCAGATGTCCTGGAAATATTGGCACCTTCGAATGGGTTAAAATGCCATTTGGCCTGAAGAATGCTGGAGCTACATATCAGAGAGCTATGAACACTATCTTTCATGACCTCATTGGAGGGTATTTAGAGTGTTATATTGATGACATTGTAGAGAAATCCCAGTCCATGGGGGAACATCTGTTTCATTTAGAAGCAGCTTTTAAAAGAATGAGGAAGTTCAAATTAAAACTCAATCCTCTTAAATGTGCTTTTGGTGTATCATCTGGAAACTTCTTAGGTTATGTGGTGCACAAGAAAGGAATACAGATTGATCAGAATAAAGCCAAAGCCATCATCGAAGTCAGGCCTCCATCAAGTAAGAAAGAATTACAAAGGTTCCTTGGACAGGTTAACTTTCTTCGAAGGTTCATTTCTAACACTGCAGGGAAAACTAAAGTATTTTCTTCCTTGTTAAGGCTGAAAGATGAAGAGGAATTTGTGTGGATAGCAAAACATCAAATTGCTTTCGAAGGTATCAAAGCCTATTTGGCCAACCCTCCAGTGCTGATGCCACCAAAGGGTAATAGGTCCTTGAAGTTATACATAGCTGCAGCAGAAGATTCATTGGGAGCTTTCTTGGCCCAAGACAATGAAGAAGGCAAGGAGCAAGCTGTTTATTACCTTAGTAGGTTTTTAAATTCTTGTGAATGTAAATATTCAGCTGTAGAAAAGCTGTATCTTGCTTTGTATTTTGCTGCAATGAAATTAAGATATTATCTTTTACCTACAACTGTCTTGGTGATTGCAACCACAGATTTGGTTAAGTACATGTTATCTAGACCTATGTTGAGGGGAAGAATTGGCAAGTGGATAGTAGCCTTATCAGAATTTCATTTAGAATATGTCCCTCAAAGGGCAGTAAAAGGGCAAGTTCTGGCCAATTTTTTGGCAGACCATCCATCTCAAACAGAGGATCAAGAGATAATGGAACTTGGCATGGCTAGTGTTGAGCCATGGCAGATGTGGTTTGATGGATCGAAAGCCAATGGCTTAATTGGAATTGGTATTGTAATTAAATCTCCATAAGGGGTAGAAACCACACATGGTTTCAGAGTGGATGAAGCTAGCTGTTCCAATAACCAGGCTGAATATGAAGCCTTAATAGTGGGACTAGAAATCCTTATTGGATTACGAGTACATGCAGTTGACATATTTGGAGACTCTCAATTGGTGGTTAACCAAGTGAAAGGGATTTTCAAGTGTCAAAGCATAAGTATTTTGCCATATTATGTTGTTGCGTTACATCTGCTTTCTCAATTTCAAATAGCAAATGTAACTCATGTTCCAAGATTCTTGAATAATAGAGCTAATGATGTGGCTCAGAAAGCTTCGAACTTCAAGAGAAGGGATAATGCCCAAAGGGACATAAGCCAAACAACATATCAGAAATTGATACCACCTTTGAATAAAAGGAATGTGGTCTTGGAAGTTAATCATAATGACTTACAAGAACAAGATTGGAGACATCCAATAATGCAGTACTTGGCTGGTCCATCTTCGAAGGCCAGCAGGAGAATTAAATTGCAGTCCATGCAATACATGACATATGGTAATGCTCTCTATAAAAGGGGGGGAGATGGTTTGTTGCTAGAATGTTTAGGTCCAAAAGAAGCATTAACAGCTATGGCTGAGGTTCATGAAGGCATCTGTGGTGCTCATCAGCCTGGTGTAAAGATGAGATGGCTGCTTCGAAGGCATTCCTACTATTGGCCAACTATCCTTAAAGACTGCATAGAATATGCAAAGGGTTGCCAAGCATGTCAAAAGCATGGCACAATAAGGCATGTGCCCATAACTGACCTACATGCAGTAGTGAAGCCTTGGCCTTTTAGAGGATGGGCCATGGATATGATGAGAAAAATACACCCACCTTCTTCGAAGCATCATTGTTTCATTCTAGTGGCCACTGATTACTTCACTAAGTGGGTCGAAGCCAAACCATACAAGGCTGTAGACCAGACAGAAGTCATTGGATTCATCAAAGATTTGATCCATAGATTTGGCATCCCACAAACCATAACTGTGGATAATGGGACTGTATTCGATAGGAAAATGGTGAAGTCTTTTGTGGCAGAATTTGGAATTAGCCTCGTTAATTCCACACCCTATTATGCACAAGCTAATGGTCAAGCTGAATCATCCAATAAATCCTTGAAAAAAGGAATACAAAAGGTTGTGGAAGATAATCCTAGAGATTGGCATAACCTGTTGTTGGATGTTTTGTGGGCTTATAGAACTTCCCCAAGGTCAAGCATAGGAGTCACTCCTTATGCCTTAGTATATGGGCATGATGCAGTGTTACCTGTGGAGATTAATGTTAAATCTTTGAGGGTAAGATGCCAAGATTAGTTAGATTCTGAGCAGTACCATCAAAGTATGTGCTTGGAGTTAGAAGGCATAGATGAGGCCAGAATTTTGGCATTAAATAGCATTCTTTTCCAAAAGAAGAAAGCAACCAAAAATTACAATAAGAAAGTCAAACACCTTGGCTTTGATGAAGGTGATTTGGTATGGAAAACAATACTCCCAATAGGAACTAAAAGCCATAAGTTTGGCAAATGGTCACCTAACTGGGAAGGACCATATCAAATTCATAGAGTTTTGCCTTTTGGAACATACCATTTGAGAAATTTGAATGGTTATGTGCATCCCAAAAAGATTAATGACAGATATTTAAAGCCTTACTTTCCAACCATTTGGGAAACACAAGGGATAGAATAAACAGTAAGTACAAGAACACAAGACTGTTCAAATAATAGACAAAATTTTGTGCTTTCATAAAGAATTAAGTACATTTTGCCACAAATTGGCCCAAAATTCATTACAATATCTTAATTGTTTTTGTACAATAGATTTCCTATTGCTAAGTGAGGGAACTAGTTGAATAGCTGCAGCTATGTCTTCTTTTCGATCAGCCAGTCCTTGGTTGGTGATTTGCAATTTGGTATCAGTTCGGACTAAGGCTCGATTTACTGCAGCTAGCTCCTCTTCAAGTTGAGCTTTCCTCTCCAGCAACTGGGCTCGAAAGTGGGAGGCAGATGAGTGTTGTTCCTTAAGCGTTGATACTTTGGTATGTACTTGGGAAACAAAACTCTGGTCACCGGCCAATTTCTCATCCTCAGCCTTGGCGGCTTGGCAAATGCTGATGTAAAAATCGACAGTAGCTGCTGCCTGAGATAAATGGCTTGAAACATCCATGCCTGACTGCTCAGCAAGTCTGCAGCACTAAAGGAACTCATTTCTGATTATAGGCCTCTGTAGAGCCTCGAAGGGAATCCTCGAAAAGGAAATCAGCAGTTCCAGACATGTGTCCAGGACTATTGAAGGTGCAGAAGGCTTACTGCTGGAAGAAGAAGAAGAACTTTCGAGAATTTCCAACAAAGAGTCAGCCAAGACTAATGGCTCAGCTTCAGCATTGAATATTGGAGAAGTAGAGGGTATGTCAAAGAGACTAGCTAGTCTGGCTTTGAAGACATCAACCTCATCTATAGACATGAGAGGCGCAGAAAGAGTTGTGGTGGAAGGCATAGAGGACTGCATAGGGATAGGAGAAATAGATGGAGCATCTTTAGCAGTCTCCATGGTCCTAGCCACTAATGAGACAAGTGAAGAAGGGTTGGAGCTAGGTAAAGGCGATGAACCTCGAGTTGGAGAGTTACCAACACCCTCAATAGGGGGATCAACTGCCATCATAGATGGAGTAGCAGTTGGAATTTCCTTGAAAGGAGGGGCAAGGCTCGAAAGAGAAGTGTCAAGAGTCAAGCAAGGAAGATAAGGAGTCAAACCAAAAGAAAGAGTTAAGGGAATGCTAGGGCTCACAGGGGGTATATGAAATGTGGGCCTAGGAAGTGGAAGTATTATCTGAATGGCTTTCACATTCTGCATTTGATCAACTTCGATTGAAATTGAGGGAGTCCTCATTGGGAGTATAGCCTCAGTACTTGCTGCTGCAAAAAAGAAGAGATATAAGGTCAAGCTCTAGTGTCAAAATTTGATAAGGCAAAACAGTAGAAGCATGAAAGAAATTACTTGTTCTAGAAGCGCTGGCACTGATGGGAGAGCTGCGAAGAGAGTAATGTTCAGCAGTCTGTCGCCTTCTTGCAGTTTCCCTTTATAGTGCCTCAGCAGCAGCAGCTTCATCCCTCAGAAATTGTTGCTGCCTTCTTTTCTCAGCCCTCTCAAAGACGATCATTGCTTTGGAATGTTCTTGTTCTACTGCCTTGGCAGCAGCTTCATGAACGGGATCTTTAATCAAGTCAGCAGTAGGAACAGTCACTTTCTTTCTCTTCTTTCTTGGCAATGATACTACCGGCTCCTTCTCAACCTCTCTCTCTCCGATTTGGGAATCAAGTTCTTCAAAAGTAAGCTCATGTTCCATTGCTTTGTCAACTGCCTCTGAATTAGGATCTTCGACCAAATCAAAAGAGGGGGCAGCCACCTTTGTTCTCATCTTTCGTTGTAATGGTGTCTCTTGCTCTTGCTCAATCTCTCTCTCTTCATTTTGAGATTCAGATTCTTCAGGAGTGAGTACCAGTTTTCTTTTCTTTTTCTGCTGTTGTCTGGCCTTAAGAGCAGCTAGAGTTTCAGCTCTTTTGAGAGATTCTTCTTGTGGAGATCTTGCACCAAAATATGTGAATATAGAGGAGACAAGTAAAAGAGTTGAAGGGAAAAAGAACTTAGAAATACTTACCCTTCTTCGAAGCAGCTCTGGTAACTCTAGCTGGAGGAGGTGAGGCTGCAGGAGAAGTTGTGGTAGCTGCAGAAGAGGGAGGAATATTCTCAACTGTCACCGACTTGGCCTTCGAAGGCACTCCTAACCTCATTAACAAATCATGAGGGTGTGCAGATAAGCGCACTTCCATATTGACTGACCACCAGTTCTGGAATCTTTTCAAAACTAAGCCAGATGGGAGGAAAGGGACAAATTGAAATTCATTTAATTCCTTCAGCAGTTTGAGTATTGCCGCCTCTAGCTTTGACTTAGATATTCTCAAGTCTCTAGCTGTAAGGTGGACATTCGAGAGACTGCAAAGTGGAACGGGTATTCTTTGGGTGAGCCCAAATTGTCTGGCAAACTGAGAGGGGCAGTACACCTCATATATGCATTTATAACCTCGAGGGTTTAAAGTGCCAATGAACAGCTCCCTCGGTAACAAAATTGAAGCCCACATATCTTTGTGGGGTGAAGTGGAGCACTCTTTATCAGCCAGAAAAGTTTGCAGCCAAGAAGGTCCTTTATTGGCGTCGAAGGGACAAAAAAGGGAAGCAGGAGGAGAAATAGGGAGTTGGTAAAAGAAGGCAAAGTAATAAGCAAAAGAAGCAGGGTAAAGAGCAATCCTAGCATACTTTTCCCCATAGGTGCTAGGGTCCTGAACAAGGAATCTTAGGCATTTTTGGTGCAAATCAGTAAAATAGGCAAAAAACCAGAGCTGGAGCACCCAAAGGGGACCTCCTTGGTTGACATCAAGTGGTTTTTCACAAAATTGGGAACAAGCCCTGTAAACATGACCTAAAAGATAAGGAGCAAGAGCTATATGTTTTTTCAAGACAAGTGCCTTCGCAAGTGGAGCAAACTCAGGCATAATCCTCTGAGATGAAGTGCAAAAGAGAAATTTGCACAACCAATATAAAATGAAGGAAAATAGTTCTCTATCTCTCACGGGGCCTTCCTTTTTATTTTCAGCCTTTACGAAGTCTCTGTAAGAAGAGTTTAGGGCTGGAAAGGAAAATTTGACAGGGAGGTCCGGGTAGTTGGGAGTAAAAGGAGAACCATGGGGCGAAAGCCCTAAAATATGGCAAATATCAAGAATAGTGGGGGCCATCATGCCGCACCGGAATTGGAAGAAATTAAAAGCTGTATTCCAAAAACATAAAGCAGCAGGGATTAAAAAGGGATCCTCAGGAATGATGAACCTGGAAAGACGAAGGGCGTCGAGGATGCAGAGCTCCTGTAGGTCATCTTCTCTCGCGGACACAACCTTGTCATACCATTCCTCCCATTCAGCTCTCAACGTCGGCCAGCAACGATGAGGCCGGGTCAATCTCCAATTGCTCCAGTCAAGCCCTCCTTCGTAGAGAAGAAAGTGATCCTCCAAACGAGGGTATAAAGCTGGGAGTTGGTCAGGAGCTTCTCGAAAGATGGGACCTAGAACGTACTCTTGTTGGCTGCTGTGATGAGGAACAAAGAGACGTCCATCTATGGTGCTTGGCCCACCAGTTGTTAGCTTGGCGATTTCTTCGTCAATACATCGTTTCAAAGCCATGGTAGGACTGATACGGTCGCCAGCAAGCACTTTTAGCGAGGAGGGATCCATTGGTAGCAGCCAGTAAAGAAGAAAGGGTTAACAGAAGATCGGTAGAAAGAAGGGTTTGTGCGTTAAAAGAGCAAGTGATTTCAGAACATGAAGCAAAAGGGTTTTAAAAGCTTTTGTGTCTGAAAAATATATTGCATAAGTCGTTAAGTACTAAAAGTACGAATACGAGGAGTCTCTTCCAATATTGACAGTTTTTTGAGGAAAGAGCACATTCCGGATGTTGACGCCAGCTTCAAAGTAAGATATTTGGCTTCGAAACCAGATTTTGGCGCCAAAAAAATCAAACAACAACGGCTTCAAAATACAGAAGTCGGCTTCGAAGCGTACTACATGCTTAAAAATGTAAGAATACTCAAGGATGGATTTACTTCGAAGAGATCAAAGGCCTATAATAGGTTTCTTAACGAAAGTAATACCCTTGAGACAAAAACACAAGGCCTCTTAAGGATGTGAATTGTTATTCGAAATATTAAAACCAATAGTTGGTTTGTATATACACACAGAAAATTGTCTTTTCGATTTAAAACAGTGCAACCCCAAGAACAGTTTTTATATTGTTGTAAGTATGAATTGTTCTTCGAAGCAAAGTAGTCAATACTAATCATGATCATATTTTGGTTATGATTAAGACAGGCTTTAAGGGAAAAGACTGTTAAATTCGAAACACCAATTCTGAACAAGAATTAACAAAAGTTGATGACCATAATCCATAAATTGGAGAATTCATCCCAACATCCTTATTGGAAATTGATTGGATCTATATTCGAGGGATAAGATTGTTAAATTCAAAGCACTGTTTCTAAGATGATATCAGCTAAAACTGTCAACTTTATTCCATAAATTGGAAAAGTCATGTTGGTTCTTAGTGTCTTCATTTTCAAACAATCAAGTCCATATTCGAAGAATAAGATTGTTCAGTTCGAAGCTCTGGATTGGCTTTAAAAGGCAAATGAAAACAAGATCAAACAATGCCAAGTGAAGAATTCTGTTTATATTAAAGCCAAGGCAATTACATCGAATAACCCTGTCTAGGTATGAACTCAAGCTCATAAAAATAAGGAATAGAATAAATAACAAGATCATGAAATTTGGTCCAGCAGTGATCAATGAATGTTTGTTCTTTCTTTATTATATTTTCTATTTCTTCTAATGTTGGCTGCATAAGTTGGTGTGCTCTCACTTCGTAGTAGCGCTCTTCAGCCTTGATTTCGAAAGCTTTCTCTCTCAATCTATGTTCCAATTCGTCTATGACCAAATCATCCCAAGACGCAGAATCTTTATTCTTGAAATCATCGAATTCTTCGATGAAGTTCTCTGCTTCGTACTGGGCTTGAATTCGGAGAGACGAAAGTTGGTCCAAAGATTGTGTAGTAACCATGGAATTTCGATGCCAGTAGAGGAGCACTGGAAGTTGGTCGAGGAACATGTGAAGTTCTGCTTGGGCAAGGGGATTAAGGACATGGCCCCTAGTTAGAATATCACAAGCCCATTGAAAATTCTTGAGAGGGACTTCGTCCTCAAGAACATGGAAGGGCAAGTGAGAGAAAGCTGCAAGCAGAAGTTGAACTTCTTTCCGCTCGGCTAGAGTAGGGGATGGTAGAGGTTTGTAAGGTGGAAAGACTTCATTCATAGGGAGGGCAAGCCTCAGTTTTTCTGTCCAGGAAAGAGTTGGTGGAGGAGAAGGAGTAGATGGTTCTGTTTCAGAGGATGGAGAAGAAGGTGTGGATGCTTCTTTTATGGGAGATGGCACGGGAGTAGAAGGAACAAAGGCATTAATATAATCAAGCCAGTTAGAAGAGCAAATCTTCGCTTTCTTGGCTAAGAATGAAGGGTTGTACCCTTGGGCTTCTTCCAAACGCCGGGCAGTGTGCATTATCTTTGTAGGCATGGAAGAGGTATACCATGCCACAAGCAGATTCTCCTCCAAACTACGTCGATGGTCAATGGGCACGTAGGGGTAGACCACTGAAGTTCGAGCGTAGGAAGGAAACTCCAAAGGGTCAGTGAACTCAACAAAATGATGGTTGATTCGTTCCCTCAAATCATGAGTCTCAGGTGTTGACCAGCTTGTCCAGCCAGAAACCCCAGAAGACGAAGAAGTTGTGGCTTCATCCCATGCAGAGTTTTGTGAAAAAGAGTTTCCTAAGTCCATATTTGCAACTTGCCAAATCAAAGGTTTGAGAGCAGTTTGTTTGAGGTACAAGGGGAAGTTAGAGGAAGAACTTCTTGTATCTGTGTCTGCAACTTGTTGAATCGAAGGATTAAGGACAATGTGTTCGTAGTCCAAAGGGTGGTAATTTGCAAAGGCTCCCATGACCTGAATATAGAAAGGCGGGTAAAGGTGGCTAATGAATGCGTGGAGGTTCTTTCGAGGGGAAGCAACATTACTCAATGGCTCTTCGTATGCTTGATCAATAGAAAGGGAAGTTGATTTAGCCATAACCTGTTCGAATGCTCAAGTATTGGGATGTTCAACAAATTGAGAGAGAGTTAATGCAAATGATCACTTAATAGATGACAGTTGTGTTTCCAAAAGATATACTCCATGCACGTTCCAAAAGCGCGGGAAAGGCTTTGATCCACTAATATCACCAAGTATTGGGTATATTAGTGCGGGGGGTAATGTTGGCTACATATTTTGTAAAAGCCAATTATAGTTCGACACGTGGCAAAGCAAGGGTAATATAGGGAGACTACTCAAGTCTTCGATCTTGATCGTACACGTGGCAGTGAAAATTGGTTCTCACGTGATCTGAGTAGCACTGGATCAGTAAAGAGATACAAAGTGACGTGGCTTCAATGGTTACTCATATTCAAATTCAAATACAAGGGGGAAGTTCAACTGCAAGAAATAGCGTAGTGGAACTACTTCTAAGGCAGCATGATCAGCGATCATGAAGGAGCGGTTCGACGGTTTGAAGTGCAGTTCGATGGTCATCCTTGAGGAGTATAAATAGGAAGGAGGTCCCCAGAAAAATCCCCCAGACTCAGATCTAAGAAACTAGTCATTTACTTCATATTTTCTTTTCCAGTTTTGCATTCCTAGTCTTTATATTTCCTGCACTTTAAATACCTGTTCTTTACATTCCTGCACTTTAAATTCCTGCACTGCACTTCATTCATAGGAGTAGTTTCAAGTAGATTGCTGCTGTAAACCTCTACGAGGCTGAGTTTGGCTCATTGTAAGTTTTCATTTTAATAAAATACTTCAATTGTTCGTCATTTACCTGTTATTTTGCTTAATTTCTCCTAAGTCAAGCCACCAGTAAAAGTCCTCTTCATTGAGGCTGAAAGAACTAAAACACGATCGCCTGATAATTGGTTGGCAATTATAATTTCTGTAAGGACTGATTGATCCTTGCTGGCACGCTCGCATTTACAAATATAACCCTCGAAAAGCCAAAAAGCCAACATAATCATTCCATGAAAAGTCAATATTGACAAGTCTATTCTAATACACTTTTATTTTGGTGAACCAAATACCATTTTACGTAATAAAAATAGGAAATAAAATTTAAGATTTCACGTTCAAGTCACTCTAAAAGGTTACTAGAGATTGGTCTGATCATTAATTTTAGAACCTTAAGGTTAGTTGAGTTCTACACAAATTAACCCAGACACTCAATTATAAATAATTAATTAAAAAATAGAGAAATAAAAGGGAATAAAGCCAAAAAGAAGAACCTTCATGCTTGGGGTTTGTTCTATTCTCTGTTATTGTTTTTTCACTTTTTAGCCACCCATTTGAATGAACTAGCAGTTGAGATTCATCCTCTCACACGGTCGAGGATGAATCTAGGGGCACGTAAGGGTGACTGTACCTCAAAAATTTTAAAAATATCATATATTATATTAAAAATTTTAAAATAATTCAAAATTATAAAGATTTGTACCTCAAAACATACTTTCGCACCCCCATAATGATAATCCTGAATCCATCTCTGCCTACGATTAGGTCAGATCATTTAGGCCATATTAAGTTAGAGAAACTAGATCAAATAGGACTAGTGGTTGCCGCTGTACCTTAGGACATAGCAGTCATGTTGTGAGTTCATTTAAGAGTTTTCCCGGGCATATTTTGATTATTTGAATCGTTCATATTGTAAGGTTCATCGAGTTTATCATCCATGAAAAAAATTAAGTTAATCAGACATCTATATTCCCATGATAGGTCATAATTATTTTTAAAAATTTATAAAAATTGTGTTAGCGTTTATTTTTAAAAAAATAAATGTGCTCTTTTTATAGGTTACAGATGTCCAATCAACTTGATTCTTTGCACGGATAATCTACTCGATGAACCTGATAATATGAACGATCTGAATTATTGAAAGAAACTCTGGAGAAGCCCTCGTGGGGCATAAGGCACAGCAGGATCTCTCATTCTAGATCAAATGAGATTAGTAAGAATTAATAGGACTCTTAACATTGTCAACTTGTCTTGATTGTGTATCTTATTCTGTGTTTGAATTAACTTAGCATTATTTGTAAGGATCAATAAAAAATTATCAATTTTGTAATTTAATTAATTAATTCGAACCTTTTTTGAGTTTTTCATTTTGTATCATACTCCTCTCTTGGGATTCAATAATCCCCTATATGAGGGATATCATGTCTCGATGAATTATTAGTTCGAACTTTAATTTTCTTAACTAAATATCAGATTAAATATTTTGTTGAATAAATATAACAAATATAACATTATTGTAATCTACATACAATATGGTTAGATTTCAGTAATGAGTGACTTAAAAAAATTGTTAACAAGCTTAAAACGAACAAATGAACATTTTTAAGAAAGGAAAATGCTTGGTCCATCGAAATAGAAGTAACTCGGCTCCACTTGAATGACGTGGCCAGACAATTGGCGTAGCTTTTGTTAACCGCGACTATCACCCTTACTGTCCAGTGTGTCAACCGATATCTGTCCGGATGACCAGACGGACGACTGATATGCATAAATTCAGGCAATTAGATCTAGTCAAAATTTGATGAATGTAGCACTACTATTTAGGAAAAGGGTGTGCCATAAAAAATATTTAACAGTTTTAATTTGTCAACCAAAGCTTTTAACTTTTAATTAAGGATTAATTTTTAATAAAAAAAATATTATGCATTACCGAACTTATTTCACTTCCTATGTGAATTCACGTAATAAAAGAGCTGGGGGCAGCTACTGTCGTGTGATTAATTGAGCCGATTTTGGGGTTGATTTTGATAATGTAAATCGTTTTTTTTTAAAGTATATTAAATAGATTATACTTATAAAATTAAGTTAATTGGATATTAGTAGTTATTTTTTAAAAATATATCGGGCGAATTGTACTAAAAGTCCATGTAGTTTGGGATTTGTGTTATTTTGGTTTCTGACTTTTTAATTGTAATACATTTGATCCTGAATTTTGAATCTTATTCGAAATAAATATAATCAAAGATGTTTCCTTTACAAACGGTCTATTTAAAAGGTAAAATTATCATACAACTTATTTTGTATTGGTTAACTTGTATGTTATTTAAAATGTAATAACTTTATTTTTAATGGATAATACTAGAACTTTCTTTGTTATAAAGTTCTGGTTGGTTTACTTTTTAGAATTTATTTTCAACTTTTTTTCTAAGAAACTAAAAATAAAATTGGTGAAAAAAATTAAAAACATATTATTTTTATATAATTTTTTATTTTGGGAGGGTAGAAATAATTTTTTTTATATTTATGTTCATTAAATTAACCATCCATTGGATGATAACTATACAAAAATATCTGTTAACAACAAAAACAACCGTCTATTACATAATAACCATCTAAAAAATAACGAAAATAATCACCCATTACATGATCATATCCAAACACATAAAAATTAATTTGGTAAAAAAATAAAAATGTAAAAGATTTGTCATTTTTATATAATTTTATTTTTGGTAGGTAGAAATAATTTTAAAAAATTCAAAAATAATTTTTTGACATTTATTTTTGTCAAACTAGTTTATATTTTATCAAATTGATGACTTTATGGAGCAACGGTATCTTCCGTTGTCATTATTTGGAGCAATATGCAAAATTCAGTATCAAATATATTACAATTGAAAGATCAATGACCAAAGTGACTAAAGTCTCAAGCTATAATGACCATTAGTGTAATTTGTCCAAATATATTTGTAACTAGCAAAATGAATGATAAGTGTAATTTAAAGTATTTAACTGAATACCAAAATTATTTGATGAAAGGGATATTAACTTGGTTTTTTATACATATGTCTTATTTGATATATTTTAAAAATTAAACAATTTAAATTATCAAAATAACCTCGAGAAATGAGTTCAATTAATTACGTGATAGTAGCTGTTGTGCAATAGCCACCCCACACCAGTAATAATAACATTATAGGTTTTTTTCAAAACTATTTTTTAACACTTTTTTAACTTTTTATAAAAAAAAAAAAAAGACATGTACAAATATAGAGAGAATAGCTAATTTTTTTTAGGGAGATTTTTTTGACTAAAATTAAGACTTCCCAACCCATATGCATAGCACTTACTTTAGGTTGTTTTGGAAAGTAGGTTGAAAATTGATTTTTTGATTTAAAAAAAAATGTATAAAAAAATAAATAGGTGATATGATCTAAAAAATTAAATAGTCAAAAAAGTAATTTTTAACTGAGTTGCCAAAACAAGGTTTTGTTTTACAAAATAATTTACCATACTATATAGAAAATCACATACAAGTAAAGAATTTATGTAAAATATTTTGATCATATATAATAATTATTTATCACTTGATATATTTAATTAATTTTGTATCACATCGCCTGTATTCACCCAATAAATATAATCTACGTGTATTGAATCCATCGTATATTAAAAAAATTATGAAATCACTATGTTGCATAAAAAACACATTAGAAGTCAATAGGTTTGTTAAAATATTTCAATGACGGAAAATTTTATAGTAGACACATTCTTTTGGGCGTGTATTGTGCCTGTTTGGTGCAGCTTAAAAGCTGCTTATTTTAATTTTTAGCTTAATTTAAGCTATTTTGATGTGTTTAGTTTAGCTTATAGTTTATAACTTTTTGGAAATCAGAAATCAGCTTATTCTTTGAGTGGGGCAGGTGATGTTTAATTTATAAGTCAGAAATCAGCTTTTGTTCATAGTTATAAACTATAAGCTGTTTAGGCATAAGCTATAAGTACTTTCCCACAGCTCTACCAAACAGGGCCATTATAGGCTCATTTATAATATTTGTCATTTTTTTATTATAATTTATTGAGTAATTATTTGATATATTACTAACAATCTTATTAAAAACATTTGTGTTCAAACATTATTGGAAGTTTAAATAGTATTATTTTTTTGATAACCAATCACATTTGATCATTTGTATTTTTAATAAGAATTTTAGTATGTGTAGTATTATTCTAATTTATTGTAGTGCAGGTTATAACTTTATTAAAATTTATTATGGTGTTAGTTGTAACATTTTGTAATTGGGCAAATTACAGCAGTAGTCTCTATAATTTACTTTTTTTCATTTTGATCCCTGTTGTTTCAATTTGCTCAATTTTGTCCCTTAATTTTGCGGATTGTGTCATATTAGTTCAATAAATAACGACGGTTGAGTTTGATGGACAAATAATCATATGATGTTTCAATTTGGTCCTTATAGTTTATAGGATGTGTCAATTTGGTCCTTATTGTTTTGAGTTTCCTATAAATTACAAATGCCAATTTGACACATCTTATAAATTATAGGGACCAAATTGAAACATTATTTGATTTTTCGTCCATCAAACTTAACCGCCGTTATTTATTAGACTAATATGATATAATCCGTAAAATTAAATGGCAAAATTGATCAAATTAAAACAACGGGAACGAAAATGAAAAACGGGTAAACTACAGGGACCATTTCCATAATTTACCCTCTGTAATTTTTATTTTGGTTATAATCATTTTGTTAAAATTTAATTATGACTCATTGTGATTATTATTTTAATTATAACGAAAAGATATTTAGTTATACATAAAGTGGCATTTCACCATGATCTATTGTTTTTTTGGTTATGATATTTGTATATCAACTCCACAAATGTATAACTTGTATACTACACATATTCCAAAAATGCATGTATAAAGGCAGAATGACCCAAATTTATTTTAATAGATAGCATTATTCAAATAATTAATTATATACTCTTTCAATTATTAGTGAATATTATTTTACTCTTAATTTATGAATCGTACATATTAACCTCCTCAATTATAAAAATGATACAAATGCATTATTTTTAAAGAGTGATATTATTAGTACCTCATAAATTATTTTGGACCCCTAATTTTTAGCTTCTTTTTTTATTGCAATAATAATCTCAAATAAAATTACTACAAAAGACAACATTAATTTTGGGATACTCTATCTCACAATTAAACCTACACACCCGCTATATCATGAATTAGGGTTTATCAGAACACTCACCTCCATCACCACTCATCCATCTTTCCCAAATCTCACATTCAAAATCTATCTACCCTCAAAACCTTGAAAACCCTTTGGCGGCAATATTCTAGTGGTAATAGTGACAATCATTTGATTACCTACACTTCTCCAGCAATGATAATGAGTGGAAGTTTGTCTAGCAACTACAACTTCAAAAGACGAGAGGCGTACAACAATAAAAGCTTAGAGGAGGTTCATAGCTTTGATGTTGTTCTTAGCTCAGAAGAGATTAGTCTTGTCAAGGTAAGTTTCTTGAAAAAAATGGCAAAAATAATAAAGCTGTTCATCATTTTTTTCAAGACTAAACTCTTAAACATATAATCGAAATTCGGAAACACAGGCCCAAATACTGTTTATTTGTTCGGGAACCGATAACCGAACATTTGTTATTTGTTCGAAAACGAGGTAACTAAGCATTATTTATAAGTTTTGACATGTTTTATTGAGAAAATCAAACCAATTATTATAATTTTTTTCCGTAAAAGAATAAATTATTATGAGAAAACTAATAAATTGTGTGTGTATATATATATATATATATATAGAGAGAGAGAGAGAGAGAGAGAGAGAGAGAGAGAGAGAGGGCATATACCAACTGTGACAATAGTAGATGTGACAGCAGATACAGTAATCACATTGTCTTTTCATCTTCTTCTTTGTCTTCATAGGTTTTGTTAGGGTTTTTTTTAGAAGTGGGGTTTTTGTTGGGTGTGGAGGTATGAGGGGTGTGCATTCAATGAGTGAAATGTTTTCATAAGGATAATTTGGGTATTATTTAGGAAGGGAAAAGAAATTTTAAAGATTTCAAAATTTATAAGTAGAGATCCAAAGAAATAAAAAATTCAAAATAATTCATGAGGTGCCAAGAGCACTACTCTTTTTAAAAGTGGTTTGGATTGGAAGGGATTTTTGAGGAGTGAAAATATTTTTATAGTTAAAGGAATAAAAATACATAAATTTATAAACAGAGAGATAAAATGATGATATTCAGTAAGAATAATTTTACAAATACTAGCCCTCGTTTGGCATGTGCCTATTTTAGTCTAAAAAATTATTAAAAAAAATCAAAAAAATCTATAATCTATACTAAAAAGTCAAAAAGTTCATTTTTTCTCTACTTTTTTGCATAACTTTTCGTAAAAAATCAAAAGGTTATTCCAAACATATTAGTTAGTTTTTTTTTTTTACTTTATATTTTAGCAAAAAAATCAAAAAATTAATAAAATAGTCTATTCCCAAATGAGGTTTAAATTTATTAAAAGTCTTACTAAAATATAAATAGTCAAATATAATTGATTGTAAAACAAAAAAAAAAAAAAATATTTAAATCTCTAATAATATTTAGATATAAATACTTTTAGTAAAATCTTAAATAGATGTAGCATTATTCATTCAGTAACATATGGATCTCCTTTCTCAAATTCATTTTGATAGACGAAAAATATCTTGATACATGAAAAATAAAGTTAATTACATTCTTTATTTTTTTGGGTAAATTGCACTGACACCCTTTGAGATTTATATTTATTACAGTTTTCTCATCATATTTGAGAAATTATATTGACCTCTCTTGTTAGTGTAATTATTTGACGGTGTTAACTTTTAAGTTA
The DNA here is from genome assembly GCA_036172215.1 of Camellia granthamiana. NCBI lineage: Eukaryota > Viridiplantae > Streptophyta > Magnoliopsida > Ericales > Theaceae > Camellia > Camellia granthamiana. The sequence continues at coordinate 86,905,177 of CM069912.1, forward strand.
AAATGACATATTTACCCTTAACTTTTACATATACTGGTAAATTACATTGACACTGCTTGAAGTTTCAATTTAATACAGATCCCTCTTGATATTTAAAAAAAAAAACTAATTTAATAAAAATAAATATGAAGAAATATATTTAATTTGTAAAAATTTATTTCTAACCACTCGAAAGATAAAAATTATATAAAAATGATAATTATTTTTTATTTTTTTATTTCTTAACCAAATTAATTTTTAATTTTTAAAACAAATTTTTTAAAATCAAACTATATATAGCCTAAGAATCTTTTGATAAGTCATTTTTTACGTTGGTAACTTATTTAATTATTTGTTAATTTTACGATATTTTTACCATCTAAGGCCTGTTTGATAACCATTTCGTTTTCAGTTTTCAATTTATATTTACAAAAATTTAAAAAATTGTCATAAAAACTTATTTGATAATTTTTTTTATTCATAAATGGTTGTCTTAGTTTGTAAATTTAAGGAAAAAACGTAAATTCAAAAAATGAGTTTACGTTGGTTTTTAAATAGAAATTTGAAAATTTGACTAACAATTTTTTTTTTCAATTAATTTTTTTTCAATTATTTTTTTTTTTCAACTAATACTAACCACCTGGGCAATTGGTAATTCTACTTTAAACCTTGGGAAGAAGATTGTAATTTCTAAAATGTAAGGGGGTGCCAATGTAATTTACTCAGTGAGGGAAAAATTAGTATTTTAAAAAATTAAATTATTGACATTAGCAAAATCTATTAGTTGACTTAACAGTCAGCTAATTGAGAGAGTAATCTGTAATAAAACTTTAAACCTCAGGAAAGGAGATGTAATTTTTAAAAGGTAAAAAAAAAAACTGTAATAAATATAAATCTCAGAGGTTGCTAATGTAATTTATCCTTTTTTTTTTTTGAGCAATAATAGAGGGCTACAAAAAATGTGACTTAAATGGTTCAAAACTGTCAAAATAATATTATTTTAACAATTTTAAACCATTTAAACCACACTTTTTGTGGCCCTCAAACATTTTTTTTTTTTTTTTAAGTTAATTACATTCATACCGTTCAAAGGTAATATATTAATAGCAATTCCCCAAAAGACAACGCGTTTTAGAAAATAGTGCTAGAGCGACTCGTAGGTGTCCATACAAAACAACCCATAGACGCAACATACCAGCCCACCTCTTAAATTCGATGGCGACGTGTTGACATTTCAGGCCATAATCTCGATCATTATTGGTTGGTCGTTACATGTGATACATCAATATTTCAGCCATAATCTCGATAATTATTGGTTGGTCGTTACATGTGATACATCAATAGTGGAGTGTTTTGGTAAGGGCCTAAGCTTCGGATCCACGTAGGTGCGGTGGGATTCTCTGTAGACATATTATAAGTGTTAAGGGGTAATATTTCTTGACAGATATGTTGGAATAGTCTATCTGTATATCCATTTTCAACATAAAAAAAAAAAAGAGTGTTTTGAAAAGTTAGTAAAAAATTGACTTTTTGATATTTTGGATTTTTCAGCAAAAAGTTGGGTTTTTTCGGATAAAAAAGCTGACTTCTTTTGTTAAAAAAGTTAAAAAACTGACTTTTTTAACTTGTTGCCAAAATACTCTATTATGATTAGTAGACAGAATGATGTTTTGGGAAATTAGTAGAAAGTTAATTTTTTAGTTTTTTTTTTGTATTAAAAAAGTTAATTTTTTTTTTTTGTATAAAAAAGCTAAAAAATTAAAAAATTAACTTCTTTAGAAAGTTTCCAAAACACCCAAGAGTAAAATATATAAATTTGTAATAAATAATTATGAAATATAAGAAGATGAAATATAAGAAGATATAATAAATTATAATTGCCAATCAATAATTTTTTTCATAATCTGAATACTATCCCATCAGAGTTGATTATTATTAATAATAATAAAATATTTTTATTATGATGGACTTTTATTTTTTTGACCATAATTGTTATGATGGACTTGGTAACTGGAAAATGAAAAAGAAAATGAAAAGTAAAAGGAATAGTTGTGAAGATACACGTAACGTTGGCGTAGAGTCAAATTGAATTTCACTGTCATGAAAGAAGAGCAGATGGCCAAGGAGAGGTAGAGACCCAAACACCGACCAAGCAAACCCCAAAAGCAGCGATTTCCCAAATGCCTTAAAATAACACCACTCACCGATCCTTTCGAGGAGTTTCTCTCTCTTTGTCTCTCTTTCTTTCAAACCCCTTTTCATCTCTCTCTCTCTACAATTCCCATTTCTTTTCTTCTTCACGTCAAATTTCAGGTAATTTCATCAACTAATTTATTTATAATTGTTTAATTTTTTTTCTTTTTTCACGTTAGTCTGTCTGAAATCATGAAGAATTGCAATTCCAGTTTATTTATTAATTACAATTTTTAATTTTTGATGTCAATGTTGTATTCTGTTATCTTTGTGCTTAGATTTTTGTAGCATGTACGTCCTGATTTTTGGATTTTATTTGTTGAATTTTCCGTGCTTTTCCATATAAACAAGTAAATAACTCAATTTTTTCTTCTTTTGTGTGTGTGTGTGTGTTGAATTGTTCTAGTTCAGTGGTTAAAACTTGATGTATTAGCCTTGAGGTTGTTGTGAGTTCAAATTTGTGGCATTCACTTTGTGAAAATTATTTCAATGGGACTGAACTGGGCATATTTTTTACTTTTTAAAAAATGCCCAGGTCAGTATATTCTCATATGATGAACCTAAACTTGTGTATACATACATATATGTAGATATATGTATTTATTTATTTGATTACATATTGAAACGCCTCGCCCTGATATGTATGTATTCAGCCTTGCATTGCAATTCTTGTTGGCTGTTTTTTCATAATTTTGATGAATGTATTCTTTGCTTTACGGCATAACATTTATCGTTGTGGATAACTAAATAAACATTTCTTTAATCGTTAATTAATAATTAGAATTCTCATACTCTTTATTGTTGAAAGCAACCAATTTGGTTCTTGGAAAATAATACTGGAAAAAAGAAGGAAAATGTGTAACCTCTGGTTTTATTTACATGAAGCTGCTGCTGAGTGTTGCTTTGCCACACTTGACAGCTTGCACTAAACTGTGGTGCCTTCCGTCATCTCTTGGATTGACTGGTCCAACATTGCATATTTTCTTCAGCAGTGATTGGTACCACTAATTTTGCACCACTAAACCAGCTCTAATGAGCTGGAAAATCAAAAAAAAAACAAAAAAGAGCAAAACATCCCATCATGTGGGACCCATACCAACATTAGAGTTATTAGTGCTCCTCTTTTAGTGGTCTCAACCATTTTGGCTGCTGTAGATGTAAAGCTGATTCAATCAGTCAACATTGACAATGTGTGATTTTAAATGTTTGAAATGGAGTCAAATACTAATCTTTTGGTTTTTAGTTGGGTTGTGATGTAATTGAAGCAAGGTTTTGTATTAGCTTAAAACCGTCTTGCACAAGGAGGGTGCCCAAGAGTTTATAGTTACATGGCTAAGCCCATATTTAACGAATGTGGGATATTAGGATCGTAAGCTACTGCCATGCTTCCGAGTCCAACATCTGTGTTGCCTCACTTGAACACTGACTTGATAGTAGCTCTTTCTTTTATGATGGCTCCACCTTTTTCGTTTTTGATGACTGGGTGTTTAGGCCAGCTTACACGCACTGCGACTAATTCTGGGACTCACGCAAAGTGCCACTTTACGTGGATTGGGAAAATCTCGGGCAGAGCCTGCAAGTATGGCCCCAAGAAGTTAATAGCACGTAGTAGGAGTTGAATTTGAGACCTGTAGAGAGCACATCACCAAGCCCCAAGCTGCACCCACTAGGCCAACACTCACCTATGAATATTCAACAACTTAGCACTATGCCCATAGTAACAATGTGTTTTAATCTAGACTAGGTTGCTCCCTCTGGGAATCAAACTTGTGAGGTGGTGATGACTCTTATACCAAATGATAAGCTGGAAGAAGATGTAAAAAACGAGGTAAATAGGCAAATAAGAAAATAAAATAAAAAAAGTATGTGTTTAATGGAATTTTACTTTAAAAAAATTGAATTAATACAAACTCAGATTTATTCGAACACCTCTTGTTCAATCCTTACAATAATTCTACCTCCTTTTACCTTCTTAAACTCTCTTTTTAATATTAAATAAAAATTAAGTAAAGAAAAATAAAGTAGAAGAGCCCAAATTCCAAATGAACAAATCCAAACTTGAAAAATGATCTTTTTGATTCTCAGAGAATGAGGGGCAAAGGGATTGATTGAGAAAGATCTCTTGTTCTTGTCATAAGATTGTGATTGGATCTGCATATGTTTGGTAAAGAGAATAGTCTTTACCTTTGAGAATAATCAAAAATAAAAATGGAAAGTATTGAGTTGGAACATGAAAACGTAACTAAATTGGTCCTGGTTACTCTTCGGGACAGAGTGGAAGAAAGGAGAATTTCAAGCAAAGAAAATGATTCAATCACTTAGAAAGAATTGAACGAGGAGTCATATGAGGTGGAAATCTCATGTACAATTAAATAAACTGGCAATAAGGGTGACTCATCTGCCAAACTTTTTCACTATTACCTCCAATACCTCAGGTAAAGTAGCCAAAGTATGATTAACCTTTGGATTTGAAATTACAGTTTATACACTTGGTATTAGCCATAATTCAAAATTATGTAGTCCTAGTAAGAGAGGGGAAGGGTTAAGGATTTACCTAGTCTGAGATATCACATTGTTCGAGGAACCCTAGATGTTATTGGAGTAAAGGACCGTCAACAAGGGTGTTCTAGTGCGTTGTAGTTTCTTATCTAAGACTTGAATAATTTGATCTTGCCCTATGCGCACTCTCCTATGGGAAAACCAAAAGAAACCTTTTTCAAGAGATTGAGGAGGTTGAGGCACCAATGAGAGAGATCCATAATTCATTTTTCCTTGGAATTTTTGTTGCTATACAAGGACAAGTTTGCGCTTTCTCCTTCGAAGGAAGGTCCTCAAAGCCTCTTGTATATAGTATTTGGCCGAAGACGCATCAGACAGGTCGAAGTTCTTAACTTCTTGGGACTTCATAGACCAAGATTTACTTTCATTATAAACCAATTTTACCATCTTAAGCTCTGCACATCTTGATCTCTCCAGTTAACCAACTCACTAACTAACCACACAATCTTGAGCTCTCCACTTATATTTCGAATTATCCATTTAAAATACTCACTAACCATACAACTAAGCAATAACAGACTTAGCTAACAATTCAACCAACACTAACAACTTGTTTGCACAACTCAACTACTTAACAAAATTTCCAGCTCATCTTTAGTACCTCTGAAGCTTTGGAAATTATGTTTCCCTCCTTGACATTTCGAGTTGCATTACAATTTTCTTGTCTGTTAAATTATGGATTACCAATTTTACCCTTTGCCTGCCATATCCTCTTTCTCATCTCTAATCTCTCAAAAACCAACCCATTGCCACCTAAGACTGCCACAACCACTAATCGTCACCCTACAACCTCCGCCGCTAACTGCCATCCTAAAGCCACTACCACCCATTGCCATTCTCAAAATTACATTTCCTTACTATATCCACCACCTCCTAACTCTATAACAACCATTGCCCTAACACCAAGACCATAGCCATCACACTCGCAAAATGCTAACATGCCTAATAGCCAACCCCCCACCCCCAACAACGCAATAGTTGCCCCCCGTTCCCCCATCTCCACCCAAAACAAATTTACTTGATCTTATAATCATTTGATCTAACAATTGATATGAACCTCAAACACCTATCTGCCTCTTCCTCTACCACTACCACTACCATGGTTGTTAAAATCGCGATCCGGATGTAGGATCGTAGGATCCTACTATCCTACTTTGCCAAAACGATCCAGATCGTTGTAGGATCGATGTTATAATAGGATCGCAAGTAGGATCGTGTAGGATCGCATGGGATCGTGTAGGATCGTATGGGATCGTATAGGATTGTAGGTAGGATCGCAAGTAGGATCGTAGATTTTATGATTTTTCACCTTATTTTTAATATGTATCATTTTAATTTTAATTTTTATCTTTTTTTTTAATAGAAAGTAGGATCTTACGATCCTCAATCTGATCCTACGATCCGATCCACCAGACCCTCTCACCGATCCTACTTAGGATCCCGATTTTAACAACCTTGACCACTACCCTTACCCCTACCCCTACCCCCATCACCACCACCTTATCAGCCTCTCCGCCAACAACATAGCCCACATAACCATAGCCTTCCAGTAGCTCTAGATTCAACAAACAAACAATTGAGGTAAAAAAAATAGCTTTCCACTGGCCTTCCTCCATCACCCATCCAATCACCTCAAACTACCCAGCCAGAAAAATAGAGGTAGAGAGAACAAGAGAAACAGGGCCCATCAGCCCACACCCCACCGCCTCGAACCACCACCATCACCCCAACCCTAAAGCCCTTAACCATTGCACAACCAACAAAACAAAGTTATGATTTTTATCAAACACTTGGTTTGCACATTCCTTAGATCTTTAGCGATAGCGAGATGACAACCAGATTTTGTTGGGGTGGGGGTGACATTCCTTAGATCTTTAGCGATAGCGAGATGACAACCAGATTTTGTTTTTTTTTGGGGGGGGGTAAGAGGAGAGAGATAGGCGATGGTGGCAGTGAGAGGTCGAAGTCGGGGGTGGTGGTGGTAGTTTTGGTGGATTGGGGATTTGGTTATGCTAGATATAGATTGTGGTGATCGAGATAGGGGTGAAGATGGGGTGGCTAATGGTGGTTGTGTGGGTGAGGGTGATGGTGATGGTGATGGTGATGGTGATAGAAGATGTGGGAATAGGGAAGCAACAACGATAGCAAGATCGATGACCAAATTGTGTTGGAAGAGGGGGTGTAGACAGGACAAGAAGAAGAGAGATATGCAATGGTGGTGGTGGGAGGTGGCAATCGGGGGTGGTGGTCGTGGTGGCGGTGGATTGGGGCTTTGGTTGTGTTGGGTACGGATTGTGGTGATGGGCGTAGTGGTGAAGGTGGGTGATGTGTGAGGTTGGCGGGTGGCCATGGTTCTATGTGTGGGACAAGGTGGGGGATGGTGGACGTGAAAGTAGAGCAGAGGTAGCAATGATAGCCAGATTATATTGAAAGATGAGTATAGGCGGTAGAAGGAGAGAGATAGGTGATGGCGGCAGTAGGAGGAGATAGCTACGGTGGTTTGAGGCTTTGGTTGAGCTGGATGCTGAATATAGGGCTTAGGGGTGGGTGATGGTGGCTACCAGGGATGGTTCGGGTGTGAGTGGGCGATGATGGTTGTAGGTGGTGGGGGGTGGGGTGATGGTGGTTGTGGAGGGTGGGAAGTAGCAAGTGTGTATGGTGGTGGAAATGGGGATGGTGAGAGGTAGAAGGAGGAAGATGAATTTTTCATGGCCTGGTTCAGAGAATGGTGAAGATCAGAGAAAATGCAGGGGAAAGTGGGTAGTGATAGAAGTAAGGGGCACAAGGGAAATTGGTAAGCAAGAAAGGGTAAATTGGTCATTAATCAGCTTTGTTGATCTTTTTTAGGAATGGCAACGGGCCGGGGTAGGGGCCGGGGACTGCACTCTTCGTCCCCTATCCCCGAAGGGTTAAAAAATCCCTGTCCCCGATCCCCTGCGGGGGAACCCATCACCCTCCCCTAACGGGGATCGGGGTTTCCCCGACCCCGAAAAAATCCCCCGATTTTTTTTTTTTTTTTGAATTTTGTTCAAGAACAACAAATCAATATATATGATATATTAGTATGTTTCATCATCATCAACAGATTTAAATAAATAAATAAAAATTAATCTGAAAAAAAAAAAATGTTTTCAATAACAATACTAATAATCATCATCAACAATAATACAATACTATCAAGATCAAATTAGAGAGAGAGAGAGAGATAACAGATTTGAATACACCTCCATTGACGGTGGCTGTGGCGGTGGCCATGCGGAATAGAGAGAGACGAAGTGGAGAGAGAGAAAGAGAAACCGAGGTGAGGAGAAGAGAGAGAGAGGGTCGGGGCCAAAGGTGGTGGTGGGTCGCCGTGCCACTATGTGAGAGTGAGAGTTGAGAGAGAAGAACCAGAGAGTTGAGAGAGAGTTGAGATGAGAGAGTCAGAGAGTAGGAGAGATGGTTGTGAGCTCGAGATGTTTAATATAATAAAGATTGGTTAGATAGGTACAAGCTATATAATATAATAAAGATAGGTAATAATAAAGATAGGTAAGGTAGGTACAACTTTTTCAAAAAGATTAGGACAAGCGTTAGCAACTTGAGGCATATATATAATAAAGATATATAATATAATAGCTATTCAGGGCTGTTCGGGGCGGGGCCGGGCTGGGGTTGGAAAATTTATCACCGTCCCCGGCCCGAAAGTTATCGGGGATTTAATTTTTAATACCATCCCCGGCCCTATGGGGATAATTTTTGGAGAAAACCCGTTCTAATCGGGGTTGGGGGGTAGGGTCCCCGTCGGGCCGGGTTCAAATTGCCATCCCTAGTCTTTTTAAGTGACAAACATTGACAAGGGAGGTCTAATTTTCCAAGTGTGAGGGAATATGTATTAAGAGCAAACCTCAAGGGGTGTTAGTGTAATTTACTTTCTTTTTATTTATTTATTTTTTTTCAATTTCACATAGATATTGACCATGTTATTCTTGGTTTCGTTGATTCCATTTAGAAATAATTTGACGATTTGCTTTATCCTTTGTTTGGTGATGATCAGAAAGCTTATTAGTTATTTGTGGATCCATTTTGTGACCAAGCCACATCAATGGGATGGGGGAACATATACAAAAGGCGGATGAAAGTTTTCAAATTAGCTTTTGTTATCTATCTGGATTACAAGGTATGCTATGATTATGTCTTATTAATTATTATATAGCAAATTACTTTCATCTATGCCAAAAGCCATTTTCTGACTTTGCTCATGTGTGTGTGGTGCGGGTGTATACGTGAAGGCTTTACAGCAGAGAGAGAAATGGACTAGCAAATTTAAGAGAGCTACTCTATGGGAGAAAGCTCATGAGCGTAATGCTAAGCGTGTTCTTAGTTTGATGATAGAGTTGGAAGGTTTGTGGGTGAAACTTGGCCAGTACTTGTCTACACGTGCAGATGTGCTTCCGGAGGCCTATATATACCTTCTGAAGCAGTTGCAGGACTCTCTTCCTTCCCGCCCCTTAGAAGAGGTATTTTTATTAATTTTGAATTCTGAAGATGAGCATAAAGATAAGATTTTCATGCATTTTTTCTTAGTAGAGAGTCAGGCATAAAATGATTGGAGTTCAAATGGGGGTTCTTCTAGAAACTACTTTCTTTTCAAATATTGTTGAATCTTCTTTTTTTCTTCCCCCGTTTAATTCCTTGTTCATGCTCACATTTTTCCTACTGTAGGGTATTTAACCTTTTCTGCTAATTTTTTTCTTTAAAGAAATCGTAATATATCATTTAAAGATGTTTAAGGTTAAAGTAACTTGCTCAATGAATTATTTTTTGTTGTTTTATCAAAATAAATATAGTTCAATATCACGCAGGTGAGGTCTGCTAAACTCAATGGTTTCACTAGTTCTTTGGTTTTTTTTTTAGTACTTTTTTTTTACCAATAAATATATATACTTCTAAAATGTTTTAAGTTTTAAAATAAAAGGATTCCTATTAGTTGTTTCTTGTTATTAGGTCATTGTTACTTGGAAAGGTATGTGTGCTTATTGTCCAAATATCAACATTGATGTTAAGTTATTGGTACTTGAAAATTGAGAGTTTGTCTTTGTTTACTTTCTTTATTAAGAATGGTTGATAAGAAATTTTCAAAAAAAAGGAAAAGGTAAGATGGTGGTCTTATGTGAGAACCTATCTCTTACATGGGGACCATGTGATCATCATTCAAAAAAACATTTCATTGATTTAAATCTAAATATTTCATATTTATAAGATATATTTAACATCTAAGTGTGTAGATATATTTTTCTAAGTAATATAGAAAAAATGACGAATCTATATGATTCATGATTCCATTCGATTCGCGATTCAGTAGAAGGCCATTTCGATTCATGATTCAAATCCTGGTTTGATAGCTATGGTTAAATGTTCTTACTATATGTTAATAAGTATCTATTTATGTACGCATTTATCAAAAAAAAAAAAAAAAGGTATCTATTTATGTATGTATATATTGATAATACCTACAACATCTATGAAAACATTATTGCTTAACTGAGTTTAATTCTCTCTATTTTTTTTCCCCACAGGTTTGTGGAACCATAGAGAAAGAGTTTGGACGTTCTATGGATGATCTCTTCTTAGACTTTGTTGAAGTCCCTCTGGCCACAGCATCAGTGAGATCCTTGAACTAAAGTTGGTCGTATGCACTCAGCTTAAGATCATTGTTAATGATTCAGTGTACTTATAAACAGATGTTACTGCCACCACTTTACTGCAACTGCCACTATAATTATTATTATTCCATAACTATAACAAATGCTACTACTATTATTATTACACTGCTAAGTTTTCTATAGTAGCTTTCCTTTTGCTAGAACAATCTACACAACTATCCAATGCCTTTACCAATTGTACACTTCTCTGGCAAGAACCACTATCCTCCTAGCAATAGGACTTACCTGTTTACTTGGTTGTCATTATAGTCGTTGCTGCTGTTGTATTGCTTTTGTTGTTTGTTGTTGTTGTGTTGTTGTTATGCAATCATTGGTTGCATCTAGCAGATGTCTTTTCTAAGATAGGACATCAATTTGTCTGGTATATCAACTTGTTTATAATTAAATAATAGAACAATTAAGAGTAAGTGTGGAAAAAAGTTTGAATCACTGGAATTTATAACAAGTAGGAATATTAGAATGTATTAGTTGAGCTGAGACCAACTCAGTTTGAATCATTCAGATTTGTTTTGAAGTTAAAATCTTTTAGGAAAAACTATGAGTGTGGTGGCAAAATTTTAATGTGATTCACATGTAACCATTAGTCTTGTGAACACTGGTTCTCATAAAATCCTGAGCTGCACACCAGTAGAGTTGGTGTAATGCTTATTTCTCGTGTGCTGTGGAAAAATGAACTACATTCTCAATATCTTTATTGCTTTCATATTGTTCTTTTATGCAGATAGCACAAGTTCATCGTGCAACTCTGCGTGATGGGCAAGAGGTGGTTGTTAAAGTTCAACATGAAGGCATCAAGACAATAATATTAGAGGTTATACTTGCTCTGGCCTTTAAGATGATTGGAATGGAAGTGGTAGTAAAATTTGCAGTCATATAATTGTTGGATGCACACTTGTTAACAGGACTTAAAGAATGCGAAATCAATAGTTGACTGGATAGCATGGGCGGAACCACAGTACGACTTCAGCCCTATGATAGATGAGTGGTGTAAAGAAGCACCGAAGGAACTGGACTTCAACCATGAAGCTGGTATGCTTAGTTTAAATTACTATGTTCACTTTCTTGTCCATTTGTGTCAAGGAATTTCAGCTGTTCAGCATGTGCTAGAATTTCTTACTAATTCTTCTTTTGGTGCCTGTAGAAAACACCAGAACAGTCTCTAAAAATCTATGCTGCAAAAGCAAAAGCAATGATAAGAGTCCTGCTTATTTTGTGGACGTATGGATCCCAGACGTTATTCAGGTACTGTCTTCCACTAATCTTCTACTTAAATTTGATTTTGTTAGCAGGACTATGGTTTAATAATGTTGGCCTGCTCTTAAAATGTCATAATTCTCAACTGAGATCCGATGAGAACCATGATTAATGTGAAGTAGCAAGAGAAAGGTGCTGTTATCAGGTAGAACAATGTTTCTTTTTGCTGAAGAAAGGGGCACTCATTTTCCCAAGAAATAGTACTTTGAGGCCATGTTTTGGCATATCTATCAGCCTGAATGAATTAAAAGGCCTTGCTTCTAAATTAACATTTTCAGATGGATTTGTATTCCACGAACTTTTAGAAACTTGACCCTAATGTCCCTCTGAAGTTTGGCACCAGTTTTTTATACAAAGAAATCATAAATATGTTAAAATACAGATTAATGACTAAAACACCCTAAACCTTGGAAATGAAGGGAATCCAGTTTTCTTCCTGTGATTATATGTACACAAAACTAGTACTCTTTTTCCACTGTACCCTGCACAACTATTTCTTTTTATGAATCAGGATATAAAACTGCATATTTGTGATAAAAAGCTCCTCCATCTGATGCTACATACATGAAAAACTTTCTATGCCAACATGGTAGTACCGTTGAATGCAAAATGTGTCAATGAACTGCAACAAAATAGATACTGGAAACTTCTATTTCGGATGAAGGATTTAGTAGAGTGGATCTCACAGAGGGTTTGAGGGAGAAATCCTCTTTCAGCCCATCCAAAAAAGTTTCTCCACCATCATTATCTTCTATGGTTCTACCTGTTGGTAACTAGGTTTCATTCTTTATTGCATTAAAGCTTATTGACTACACTTCTTCACAGATCTTACGATTTGTTTTAAATTTCATGTTGCTTGCAATGGAAGTCAACTGAAAAAGTCCTGATTTTGGAGTATATGGATGGGATTCGTTTAAATGATTCTGAATCACTGGAGGCTTTAGGTGTTGACAAACAAAAGCTTGTTGAAGAGATCACACGCGCATATGCCCACCAAATTTATGTTGATGGATTTTTCAATGGTGACCCTCATCCTGGTAGTCCTCCATCCCTTACTGCTGCTGCTTCTCTGTCTCTCTCTCCATCGACCAAATTCTATTTGGATCTTCCTGACCTGAAGTCATAATTGCTGTCGCATGTTATTTCTAATTGTTGGTGTGGTTTGTGCGCAAAATATTTTTTTCCTTGTTGAATCCTTTCTCGCGCTTGTTTTGTGCAGGAAATTTTCTTGTGAGCAAGGAACCTCCATATCGTCCAATTTTGCTTGATTTTGGGCTTACAAAGTTACTATCAATCCCTATGAAACAAGCTCTAGCAAAAATGTTTCTGGCATCTGCTGAGGTCTGTCCAATTGTTTTATGATTTTAAGATAAAATCATTCTAAAAATTTGCATAATGATTCTGTTAGATGTCCTTGTTTATTTGATGGGAAAAAAAAAAAGTGGGGATGATGATCAGCTACGTTGAGCAGATTATACAGAACCACTTCGAACAGAGTGCAAAGAAACAGAAGCTAAGCCATTTGATCTCAAATGCTCAGATACCAAGTTGAAATTGAAAGGAGAGAAAGAATAGAGTAGACAGAATATAGAGAAGATACACACTGTTGGAGAAAATGGAGAGAACAAAAATTAGGGTTCTCGCCCTAAAACCCTTGTATTAATAATGGTTTAGTACATATTACAAAAATACCATCTTGACTAATACAAGGTTGAAAGATAAAAACAACAAAGGTAATTGCAACGTATTCAACATTATAGTTAAATTACTAGACATGCCTATTGGTGCATGTCCTATTGTACATGTTTGATATATTTCTTATTCCCATACTTAGTTTTGGTGTGTCCAACATGAGTAAATCGTGCATATTTTCATTTTTGGATGATGAGGATTTAGGATACTTGTGCTTGCAGGGAGACCATGTGGCACTTTTGTCTGCCTTTACGGAAATGGGGCTTAGGTTGCGCCTGGACATGCCAGAGCAGGTTATGGATGTTACTAGTGTGTTCTTCCGTAATTCAACGCCCGCAAGTGAAGCTCTTGTATGCATACCTGATTGCTTCTTAGATTAACCATCATCTGTCTATGATCTTATACTAATTAATTATTTTGCTTTGTTAAGGAAAATGTGAAATCTTTGGCTGAACAAAGAAATAAAAACCTGAAAGTCTTACAGGAAAAGATGAAGCTAAACACTAAAGAAGCTAAACGTTTCAATCCTGTAAGTTCATATATTGTCTCCTTATATTGATGTAGTCTTAAAATGCCCATTTGTTTTGCCATTACATATGAAGTAATGAACTTTCTACCCAGGTTGATGCTTTTCCGGGGGACATTGTGATATTTTCACGGGTCCTTAATCTGCTTAGAGGTCTCTAATTAATCCCCTCCATTCCTTGCCTCATTGTGTTATAGAATTGTGCCGACTTAATTTTTATTTATTCACATGAATTCAGGGCTTTCATCGGCAATGAATGTACGCATAGTTTACCTAGATATCATGAGACCCTTTGCTGAGTCTGTTTTACAAGGGTAAGTCTCTTCTGAGGCCCTGTCTGTCGTAGGTTCTATTCCTAGTAATCTTATTGATGTGTGGATTAACTTTTGGCAGCAACATAAGTAAGGGACCAGCATTGAATGCACAATGGATTTATGACACACCTGTCCATTCTGGTGTGGAGGCCAAGCTGAGGCAGCTCCTAGTTGAGTTGGGGAATGGTGATAAAATACTTGGAATCCAGGTAGATGTTATGTTACTTGCAACTTTATGTACAGTAGCATGATTAAATTCTTTATGATTTATGTAGCATTTGTCAAAGTTTGATATGAACTTTCTCTATGTTATGTCTCTAAATTCCACTTGTGTTGTTTCGTTTTGGTTTTGTCATTTCCCTGGATATCATATTTGACTTGTTTTATTGCTTCGTATTGCCTTATTTGATGAAATGAATTAATTTTTTGTCATGTATTTCAACAGATTTGACGGTAGCAAACTACTGGGATGTACCTTTTCCGTTCTCTTAGAATATTTATTAAATTTTGTTTTTGCTTAAATACTCTAGGAAAATGATGGAATTATTCTTCAACGTATCAGGCATTGCTTTGTAGTTTGTGTTTTCTTTCCTTTCTTGATAAATGCCAACATATTCTTCACGGTCCTCTATCCCACATAGGTATTTGTCTGACCATCATAGTATGGTTGTTAAATTTAAGGTTTTCTTCTTGTTAGAATATATAGTCATATGTTATTTTTTTGTGTTAAGTGAGGGTACTATGGTCATATTGTATTTAATATAAATATCTGCTGTTGGTTTTAGGTTTATTTCAAGAACCTAAAAACTTGCGTTCAATATATCTTCTTCTTCTTCTTCTTCTTCTTCTTCTTCTTCCTTCTCTCTTTTTTTCTAACCCTAATCTAAGTTTTTCAGACTTTTACACTTCAACTCTCCTCATGCAGGATAGCTTACTCTTGTTTTTAACTTATGTGATTATGCTTACTTCCTGGATGTCAATCAATTTCTTCATTCTGAAATTACTTTCTCTCTCTCTTTTTTTTTTTGATCAGCAAAAGTCAGTTGTTAGTTGTTAGATTAGCACTTCTGGGAGTTAGCCCCCCCCACCATTGCGAAGTACCAAGTGCTTGCCTCCTAATTACTTTTTATTTTTAAGTTGCCGTATTATACCATAACCACAGTTTTCTTAAACATTCCCTATTGGGGTCTTCTTAGTGACCTCCAACTTGGGCCTTTAGGCCAAAACATTGAGAACAATGCATATTTTCGGAGGATGAAATGACAGAGATCCTCAATAAGGTTTAGTGGTCTTTCTGAAGTTTTTAATGAAAAGTAGTAGCTCTTGTTCCTCCCAGAACTTACTGTTAATTTGAAATTTTCATATATGCTTTTGCTGCAATATTTTGCACTATTAATCAAATATCTTGAATATAAGGTTGGTAATTGCTTCAATTGTAGGACCTTTAATATATTGTCTTAGTGTTTTGTATTGAAATGGCACATTAGATCGTAGCCTGTTTTGTCTTTTCAAATTTTGGAGAAACTTGCTTGTAGATTCTCTCTCAATTGCGTAGAAGGCAGGCTTATGGGTGATACCATTGAGGGGAGAATATTCAATATTTTTGAATTGTTGGAAACTATATGCTAATTTTTTGATTGATGAGAGATGACTCAGTCTTTTGTTGTATGCTTTTTTGGAAAGCAAATTATGTATGACATATTTAATGGAAGATAACTTTTAAAGACTTTGGTTAGGATATTGTACTTTTCCTTTTTATTTAATATAGAAATTTTTAAGGGTTTTGGGTTATGAGAATATTGTGTGTATATTTTAGATTGTGTTAGACTATGTGAATATTTTGTTCTTAGGATTATTCTTATTTCCTATTTAGGATTAGGCCTAGAATTGCTATATATATATCAGATGTACACTTTGTATTGTTTTACAATTCAATATACAGAAACATTCAGAAATCTTACATGGTATATCAGAAATACACGATTGTTGATCTCGTGGTGGCTAGGGTTTCGCACACACTGATTTTTTCGTTTGATTCGAAATCGAATTGAAGTTGTTGTCTAGTTTGAAATCGACTCAAAGTTATTGTCTAGTTTGAAGTCTCGAAGTCAACCCATTGAGTTCTGCTGCATTAAGTTCTCATGCTAGTCTGACGTCGCAACCCGCGCTAGTTTAACATCGCAACCATCGACCCATCTGGTTCGAAATCCATTGTGACCCATCTGGTTTGCTTCACGACCGCTCTCTGCGGTTCTCTGGTCTTGTGCGTCTAGATCTCTCTCTCCTGGTTTGCGATCTCTCTCTAGTTCTCTAGGAGCATTGTAGTCAACCTCTCAGCTTCTCTCTCTCTCTCTCTCTCTTTCTCTCCCTCTCTCGCAAGTGCTCTATCTACTCTCTGAGGCTGGTTTGATCCGCCTATCTTCTGGTTGGTGACTTATTGGTTTTCGACCCATTTGATATTGCATCTGAAACCCTCTAGTATTGGATTCATGTCTCATAATTTTTTGATATTAAATATAGACCCCACATCCTTCTAGTTATTACACTGTGGTTTTGGATTTATTGGTTTGTTACATTTTGCCCCATTAGGTTTCTGTTTATTACCTTTCGACCCCAAGTTTGGCTGTTTAGGGTTTCTTACGATATCTCTAGTTTCTGATGAGTGTGCTTTCTGCTATCAAAGTGGCCATTGAAAGTATCACTGTCCCAAGAAGGGACATCTGCATGTCTCGTCTACTCAGCAGTCTTAGATCTAGTTCCGAGCTCCTCCTTCTAGCTCTTTTTAGCCTCCCACCAGTTCTATTGCATTTACTCCAGCTCTTGATCCTGACTTGGCTTCCTTGAGCGCTCAGATTAGTCAGTTTCAACATATATTGTGTATCTCCTAGCCATCTCCGTGAGCCTCCGTTGTTTCCTCTCTTCATTCAGGTTTGTTTGGGTCTTCTTCAGATATCTCTTCGTCTGTTTGACTTTTTGACTCTAGTGCCTCTCGTCACGACTCTTCATCTTTCTTTACTTCAGAATTGTACTCCCTCCCTTTCATATTACTGTTAATACTGCTAATAGGTTTGGTATGTCTATTATATCTGTTGGGTCTGTTCTATCGTCTGATATGTCTGTTGTCACTATTCCATCTATTCTTTATGTTCCTTAGTTGTCTGGTAGTTTATTATCTATCAGTCAGCTTGTTGCCTTCGGTTTTAATGTTATCTTTTCTTTTTCTATGTGTTATATCCAGGATCGGATGTCCAAGCAGCAGATTGGGATCGACTGTCGAGTTGGAGACCTCTATGTGGTGAAGAGCTTGCATCTACCTATGACTACTTCTTCGGCTACTCTTTCGTTTTTTCAGTTAGATTCTCTATCGTGTCTTTTTTATTTATGGCATTTTAGACTAAGACATTTGTCTGTTGACCACTCACGGTTTTTAGCTCAGTCAGATTTTTGGGTAAAGTTTCTCCTAATCAACTTACTGAGTGTCGGGGGTGTAAACTTGCTAAAATGACAGCCTTACCTTTTTGTAAAAGTACTCCTATCTCTGATACACCGTTTTCTTTAGTTCATACTGATGTCTGGGGCCCTTCTCTTGTTTTCACCAAAAGTGTTTTCACTAAAAGGGATTCTGTATATTATGTATCATTTCTTGATAACTATACCCATCACACTTGGGTTTATTATTAAATTGGTACAATTTGATTTCGGTGAGGAATATTTAAAAAATGAGTTCTGTGAGTATTTGGCCAATTTGGGTACCATTCACTAAACTTTCTGTACTGATACACTCGCCCAAAATGGTTGAGCTAAGCGTAAACACCGTCATCTCCTTGAGACAATTAGGTCTCTTCTTCTCTCTGCCTCTGTTCTAGCTCCGTTTTGGGGTGAGACAGTTCTTACTACTATTTGTCTTCTCAATCGTATGCCTACTCCCCTTTTCTCTAGTCATTCTCTTTATGAGGTTCTGTTTTCTCAACTTTTTAATTACTTCCTCTTTCGTGTTTTTAGGTCTGCTTGTTTTGTCTTTCTTTCCTATAAAGATAGGATCAAACTTAGTGCCCGACCTATTTTGTGTCTTTTAAGGTTACAGTCTTACTCAGAAAGGCTATCGTTGTTATAACCTTGTTTCCTGTCGCCTTTGTCTCCCACCATGTTGCTTTTCTCGAACATTTGTCTTACTTTCAACTTCCTCCTCTCACTGCCCCAGTTTCCAAAGAGGATTTGGTTCACATTAATTAATTTCCTTCTAAGGTCCTTCCTAATGAGAACATTTCTACTGCTGAGTACGTCTCCACTATCCCCCATGAGTCTGTTTCCTCTTCTCCTCTTGCAACCCTCGTACTCCTCCTCCTCCTCCGTTAGTCTATTCTTGTAGCAAGGCTCTTCCTCCACCAGTTATCGTCTGCCCCTGCTGTTGACCCTCCTGCTTCTGACGACTTTGATCTTGCTAACTGTAAGTATCCCCTTCGTAACCGTAAATAGGTAGTCAAACTTGGTTTTGCTAAAACATGTTTTTTTCCTTCATATTGCACCTTTTGGTATGCTATTCACTCTTTTTCAGAACCCCAGTCTTATAAGAAGGCTTGTTAGGATCTTAATTGGGTTCCGGCTATGAAGGATGAGTTGTCTACATTGCAGAAAACTGCTACTTGGGAGTTGGTTCCTTTGCCTGCTGGCAATAATCTGGTTAGTTGCAAATGGGTCTATAAAGTCATGATTCATTCTGATGGTTCTTTGGAGCACCACAAAGCTTACCTGGTTGCCAAAGGTTTCTCACAGGAATATGGTATTGATTATGAAGAGACCTTTGCCAATATTGTCAAGATGACTGCTGTCTGTACTTTAATTTTTGTTATTGTTGTTCGTCATTGGCCTCTCTATCAAATAGATTTTAAGAATGTTTTTTTGAATGGTCATTTCACTGAGGAGATCTACATGCGTCTTCCCTTAGTCTTCCTCATTCCTCTGGATAGGTTTGTCGTCTTCGGCGTGCTTTGTACGGTTTGAAGCAATCTCCTTGTGCTTGGTATGATCGGTTTCAGGCAGTTGTGACCGAGTTTGGGTTTCATCCTTGTGCCCAAGACTCTGCGTTGTTTCTTCTCCACACCTCTGCTGGTTTTGTTGCCTTATTACTGTATGTGGATGATATGATTATTACTGGCTCGGACTCTTCTGCTATCTCTGAGGTCAAAATGAAGGATTTGGGCCCACTGCGGTATTTCTTGATATTGAGGTAGCTTCTTCTCTTAAGGGCTATTTTCTGTCTCAGGCCAAGTATACCAATGAGGTTATTCACCGTACCGGTCTTACTGACACTAAGATTCTGATACCTCCATTGAGCTTAATGGGAAGCTCAACACTACAGATAGTGTCCCTCTGGATGATCCTACTTTATATCGAAAACTTGTGGGTTGTTTAGTCTATCATACGATTACTTACCCCGATCTTGCCTATGTTGTTTATGTGGTTAGCCAGTTTGTTACCGCTCCTCGCTCTACTCATTGAGCTGCTTTGGTTTAGATTCTTTGCTATTTTCGCAATACTATCTTTTAGTGCTTCTTGTTATCTTTTGGCTTCTGTATGTTTCTTGGTGATTTCTTGATTTTTTGGAAGAGCATGAAACAGACCACTGTTGCTCGTTCCATTGCCGAAACTGAGTACCGTGCTATGACCTATGCCATTACTGAGATTGTTTGGCTTTGCTGTCTCTTGTCTTATTTGGATGTCCCTCAATCTTCCTGAACCTCTCTCTATTGTGACAATAGTAGTGCCTATTCGGATTGTCCATAACACTGTCTTCCATGAGTGGATGAAGACATTGAGATAGATTAGCACTTTGTTCGTTAGAATTTGTAGTTTGGCTCTATCTCGCTTCCTTTCGTCTCTTTGACTTTGCAACTTGCTGACTTCTTTACCAAGACTCACACTACTACTCGGTTTTAGTTTCTTCTTGGCAAACTTTTAGTGTTTTCTATGAAAACACCTTGAGTTTGAGCGGGGGTGTGAGAATATTGTGTGTATATTTTAGATTATGTGAACATTTTGTTCTTAGGATTATTCTTATTTCCTATTTAGGATTGGGCCTAGAATTGCTAATATATGTACACTTTGTATTGTTTTACAATTGAATATACAGAAACATTCAGAAATCTTAGAGTTTGTGTCAACCAAAATTTGGAGATTAAAATTTCGAAGTTAATTATTGCATAATCATGAATATAATACAAGAAAACCTAAACAAAAAAGGAAAAGAATAATCTACCCTAAATATAAAATACACAAAAAAAATACATGTCTCTAACACCCCTTCTCAAACTCATGATGTAGTGGTAGGAAACATTGAGAGTTGGTCAAGAAGAAAGCGGAAGTGCAAAGCTGCATGGGATTTCATGAATATATCAGCGAACTGCATAGTATAGGAGACAAATGATAGGGATCAAGTGCCAAACTGAAGATGATGACGCACAAAGTGGCACTCAATCTCAATGTGTTTGGTGCGTTCATGAGAAACGTAATTGTGTGCAATCTAAATGGAACTCTTGTTATCACAATACATAGGTACAGGAGCAGAGGAGGAAACACCAAGATCAGCAAGCAAGTAGCGCAACCAAACTGCTTCAGCATAGTGGTAGCCTAACAAGCATGGACACGGATACGTGACACGACACGAGTACGACATGGACATGCTGACACGTTAATTTTCAAAAAATGCAAGACACGACACGTGGGGGACCACGCATGAAATATATAATTTTATATATTTATTATATGTTATATATATGAATATATCATTCAAAGATAATAAAAAATGCAATATGACACTAATTTTTATAAATTTATATGGTTTTTGTTTTATTATTATATCTTAAGTTATTTTATTCAAACTTATAATTAGTTTCACATATGTCTACTCGTTAGACACGTGTGTTTAAACAATTGACACGCGTGTCCTCCAAGTATCCAATGAGTGTCCAAGTTTTTAAAAAATAGGACACGTCTTGAAGAGTGTTGGACACGTATCCTGAGAGTGTCCAAAGAGTGTCGGTGTCTGACACGGACACGACACGGATACGTCACCTTCTTAGAAGTGTCCGTGCTTTTTAGGTGGTAGCAATAACACAATATTCAGCCTCAACAGAAGAACCATCTACCTTAGTTTTAATCTTATAAACCCACCTGCAAACCATCAACATTCTTACCAGATCCCAAGTGGCACTCTTATGCGAAGTATAAAGTTCTTCATTCATAGCCTGTTGCTAAAGTGGATCAAGAAGACCTCCTTATAGGAGGTAGGATCATAATGAGAGTGAATAGAAGTTAAGAAAGTACTATAGTCTTTTAGAAAAACCAAAACGATCAGGACACTTATAGAGACACTGAGGAAAACGAGGAGCTGCAAGTGCCTCTTTCCCAGTAGCCAATTGAGACAGAGCTTAGGTAATGGGAGTTGTACCTGCAAATGAATTACTCTTATTCCTGTGAGAGGAAGTTCAAAGAATTGATGGTGCTACTATAGAAGAGGAAGCAGGCTGGGCAATGAGGGAATATTAGAAGGGGACAAGTCATGAACATAAGAGGTAGAAAGAGGATCATCAGGAAAATGACCGAGATAAATAAGATCTGAGGAGAAGATCAGAAGCAGAGGGAATGGAGAAGATCAGAAGCAGAGGAAATAGAGAAGAAAGGAATCTGCTCCAAAAAAATCACATGTTGAGAGACATGTAATCTCTTGTTGAGCAGGTCATAGCAACGATATCCTTTTTGACCTTCACCATAACCAAGTAACACACAACAGAATGAGCACACAACTTAGTGTGTGTTGCTCTAGGAAGACGAACAAAACAAGTACAATAAAAAACACGTAGTGAGAAGTAATTAAGAGGATTAGCACATTAACGTTCAAAATGAGAAACGCTAGAATTGGGCTTAGAAGGTGTCCGGTTAATAAGATGAAGATATCTAAGAATGGCCTCACCTCGCCCTGAAAAGAATTGGGAGCCTATGCAGAAATGAACAGGGAACAAGTAGTATCCATGATGAGTCTTTGCTTGCGCTCAGCCACACCATTTTGTTTAGG
Organism: Camellia granthamiana; assembly: GCA_036172215.1. Taxonomy (NCBI): domain Eukaryota; kingdom Viridiplantae; phylum Streptophyta; class Magnoliopsida; order Ericales; family Theaceae; genus Camellia; species Camellia granthamiana. Next base: position 86,927,470 of record CM069912.1, read on the forward strand.
AGTTTTTGCATAAGAAGGTTGTTGAATGGTCCCATTAGATTTTGATAAATGAGGAAACTTATGTTGCGTTTGGTAGAGCTTTGTAACTATGATTTGAGAGTATGAGTTATATTTTGAGTTTGTGAGGTTTAGAATTATGATTTGAGTGTGGAAAATTTGTTTGGTGAAAGAGTTTTGAAAATAGTTTTGAAAAGAGTTTTAAATTGAGTGGGAAATTTTTGATGTGGACATTTGATATTTGATACCAAAATTTACAACTCATAACTAAACATACAGCTCAAAATTATTTTAAAGCACATAAAAAATTTTAAAAAATTCAGAAAATATTTTTTTTCGAATATATAAAAATTAACATATCAATTGCAAAAAAAAAAAAAATTCATTGTTCTGGTCAACCGGTCGGACGACCGGTTATGCGAAATTTCGGAAAAAAAAATTGAAAATTGCACTCTGTTTGACAGAGTTTTCTGCAGAGTTATGGAAAATTAATTCCACAACTCTATCCAAACACCATACGCGAACTCAGAGGTAGAAAACGATTTTGAGAATCGTTCCAAACAGAGCCTTAGTATCTCTATATTACTCACTTAAATCACAACAAAACTATGAAGCACAGACACCTCTCCGGAGGTCACGTATGAGTGTCGGACACGCTGGGACACTTGAATTGAAAAGCCAAGCTGAATTTTGTAGTAAGGCAATATGGTTGAATATAGAGATAATGGAGATAGAAAAGAAAAAAGTAAGAACACAAATTTAACATGGTTCGGTCAATATTGGTGTACACAAAGCCCTAAAGGGCTACATCTTTCATTCACTTGATTTGATACTCTTGTTTACATATACACCATATATATATATACATGGCGGGAGATATAATCAAATCCCTTCAGTAAAGGAATTGAAATAAATCAAAGATACAAAAAATCATAATAAACATAAATTATGGGATCTCCATATATTTTAATATCTTTCATATTTTCTGATATCTTTGACAACCTCAAGTTGGAACACGGAACGGTTGAAGTGAAGTATCCAACTTGAACTCAAAAATAGGACGATCATTACAAACAACTACAATGAAGTTGCCAAAAAACAACAATTGTAATAACTCCTTTCAATGACAACCTCAATGAACATAGCAAAGAAACATCTTGCAACAGAAAAACGTGCAATGAATCAATCATGATGGCAAAACGAGAAACCAGCCGAGAGCGAGAAAGCAACAAGGTCGAAACAGTGGCAAATCACCACAAACAGAAAGATTGAAAAAGGGCATCCCACAAAAAAGGCTACCGAACACACCAGTGGCCCAAAAATAAAAACGAACCAAATATGTGCTTATCACATCAATACAAGGACCTTAAAAGGGTAGAGAAGTAGCCGGAAAACTCAGCGTATCACAAAATAATGCTACCGAACCCACCGGCATCCCCAAAATAAGTAAAAATCATAAAGTTTGCTTACCGCATCAGTAAACTAGTGATCAACTCAAGGAAGGGAGAAAAACAACTTGATAACAAAAAAATGTAGAGTGAGAGAGTTCTCCATAGAGAAATATGCCTAGAGTTCAGTAGGCTTTGATACCAAAATGAAAAGCCTAGCCCACACTTCTTTTTACAACCCAGGTGTTAAAGAGAGGGAAATTAAGGCCTTATAACTAACACAGATGGGGCAACTCCAAGCGATGTGGGACACATTCCAACACACTCTCCTGGACCATAACATACAATAGCTGGACAAATGACATACTAGTCACAGGCCCAACCAAGTTCTGATACCAAATTGAAAAGTCCAGTCCATAATTCTTAAAACCCAGGCGTTAAGAAGAGAGAAACTGAAGCCTTATAACCAGCACAGATGGGACAATTCCAGGCGATGTGAGACACATTCCAACACACCCTCCTAGACCACAATCATAAAGTAGCCGGACAATGGGCACACCAATCACAAACCCAACCAAGCGCTGATACCAAATTGAAAAGCCCAGTCCATACTTCTCCTTGAAATACAAGTATTAAGGGGAGAGAAACTAAAGTCTTATAACCAGCATAGATGGGGCAACTCCAAGTGATGCGGGACACATTCCAACAACTTTGGACACACTACGGACACGTAGGGACACGCTGGGGACACGCTAAGGACTAAAATAACATACGTAAAGTTAAGAGATTTGATAAAATTAAATATTTGACATAAAATACATATTAAACATTTAAAAATGACATATAATAAATATAAAAAAATATATTTTTTTGCACGTCCCCAACGTAACGTGTTGTGTCTTGCATTTTTGAAAATTTACGTGTCGTGTCACATGTTCGTGTTCGTGTTCGTGTTCGTGTTCGTGTTCGTGTTTGTGTCTGTGCTTCTTAGCAATGAAAGCATTTAATAACTAAAGAATATTGTGTATGAATCATGTCACGAAAAGAAGGAAAAACAAAGAAATACTCATCTGTAAATTCTTTAAATTTCTCGATCACTTTTTATTTGAGCTTATTAAAAAAAGACATGGATATATAAAAGGCTCAGTCCAAAAATGTCAGTAGTTGACCCTAACAACGTAGAAGTGAATCCAGTAACCATTACAGTTTTTATATCGTTCTTTTTCTTTTACATAATTTTTTTGGTTCAATATATTTTTAACAAAAGTTATAAATTGACTGTTCCATTTGTTAAATTTTCTCTCTATTAAGGTATGTGCCTACAAAGATGGAGAAGTGATCATAGATACTGCTGCTGGAGTTCTTGGAAGATATGATCCTCGTCCAGTTCAGCCTGATAGTTTATTCCCTGTTTTTTCTGTAACAAAGGGTATTACAGCAGGAATGTTACATTGGCTGGTTGATAATGGGTATGTACTATTTACCTCTTCCCAATTTCATATTCGAAAATCTACCTGATGCATTTTGATAAATAAAAAAATGTTCTTACTTTTTTTTTTTCCCACCGAAATAATTATCATCTTTTCCTGTGACATTTGCCCGTTAATGGCCTTGTTTCAAATATTAATATTCCAAAAATTTTGGGTAAATTACAAATATACTCCCTAAGGTTTGCTTAAAATATGAATTACTCCCTGTGATTTGAAAAATTACAAATACCCCTTATCAGTATTTTTTATTTAACAGAATTAACTGAAAAATGAAATTCGTAACTACTCTCCAATACAATGATAAAATTACCTGAATTATTAATTGAAATAAATTTTTAACAACATTAAAAACTGTTAATTGACTTGATGATTTTTTATAAAAGCAACCATTTGTTATAAAATTACAAACTTTAGGGGGCGGGATGTAATTTCCAAAACCACAAGAGGCAAATTGCATTTTAATTAAACCTGAAGGGGTGTATTTGTAATTTACCCTATTATTTTTAATGTTTTGTCAACCTGAACTTGCTCATGATTGTTCGCTTAGACTGGTGGTTTTAAATTTTCATCGACATTGTGAACATCATGATAAGTTCCATCATCATGCCACTACTTGTTCCATGTGAATGAATTGCATTGGTGACACTGTGATCCATTCAATGATAAAAATTGTTCTCTAGTTAGAAATAATAGAGCGAACAGAAAATTACTTGGATAAGACATTATAATGTGTGCCTATTGTTGTTTTAAATGTTAATCTGATGCCAAGAGTGTATTTCTTGTTGTATTGGCATAGATATTGATTAATTTTCACTTGTAGATATGCTCACGTTCTTTCTGATGAAAAGGTTTTTATGACTTTTGCATTATGCCTGATGGTTTTCAATATTTATTCTCTTCGAAGAATTATCCCAAGGATGAACTTTAGGCAACTAAGAGATTTTCCATATGATCATTTGGAAAAACTTATATTTCTGTCTCTGATGCCCATAATTTACAGCACACTAGAGGTGTGGGCACGCAATACTTGTGTGTGAAGCAGTTAGACAAATCATGATTCATGGCAGTATTAGGCTTGATGCAGTTAGATCTGAAAGTGGTGTTTTGGCAGTTAGATAAGGGAAGGTACATAAGGGCAATTTCAGAAAGAGAAAAGCTGTGAAAAAGCTTCACGTTCTTGGTAGTACACTTACTTGTCGGGAGTAGAAAAACATTTACTTGTCAAAGTGATCAGAAAGTTGAAATTCCATTGGCAATCCTCTCACATCCAAAGTGCTTAGAGAGTTGGGACTGGTTTCCTATTTGTTATTGGACAATCTTCTCTCCTTCAAGAGGGGTGAGCTCAAACTACTACCAGATTTTCATAAAAAAAAAAAAAAAATCAATAAAAAAAAAAAAAAAAAATGTACTGAATTTTTGTATTTTTTCTATTTATTGAATATTTTAAAGATTTCTTCACAAATATTTTACTTTTTGAGTACATCTCTACATTAGATGCATCCAAAAAATAAAAAAAATTGACCAAAATATTAAAAAAAATCCGCTAAAAATAAAAAATATATGAACTGAAAACTCAAAATCTGATTTTGAAAACTGGAAAACCAAACAGGGTATTGCTTTTCAGCTTGAAATCACAATAAAATCCCATAGAAAGTCAGCTTTAAAGTCTGTACAGTACTGTCTCTAATCGTGCTGCATCACTCCCATTTTGTAGCAGCAAAGTGGGTTGTGCCACAGAAATTCAGGCTATTGTAGAAGGCACAGCGGAGGGCTTTCGACCTCCTAAACTAGGGAAATGTACCCTGTCCTTGGCACAAATTGAATAGCCATGCAAACAATGATCAAAAGTTCATTCCTGATCATAGACTTTTGGGCTTTCATTAAATATGCTATTCACACAAATTGTATAATTTATGACTGTTTTTCGTCTGTATATTTTTGTTTGTTTAAACCTTTTTAACACTAAATAACTGATTTACATGTCAAATTGAAGAAAAGGGAGTAATTGGTCTTTGTGATCCAGCAGGAAACTGAAGCTTGAAGAAAATGTCGCAAATGTTTGGCCACAATTCAGATCAAATGGAAAAGATCTAATAAAGGTGTAATGTTTTGCTCCAACTGTTAATGAACTTCTCTATCAATTTAATTTCTTAATTTTTCCTTTCACCTTTCTTTGGTTGCTGAGAAAAAGTGAGGGAAACATTACAGGAACAAAAGCCATGATCTGAGGTTTTATGTTCTTTGTTTCGAAAAGTTAAATTTTAGGGTAAATTACCAGTAGGTCCTACTTTTGGGACTTATTACCCATTAAGTCCTATTGATAAATTTATCAGTCTCTCTTATTTTTATGAATAAGTCCATGAAACAAAGAAACTGTAATAGTGTGGAGCAAAGCTTGTAGCTTTTACCAGTCTGAATGTGAAATGTATTTTAAAATTTTCTTTTCTTTTTCGTATTAACCTCAGGAACCAGAAGAACATTTTTTATTTAATTCTTTATTAATATACTTTCTATTTTGTAGGTTCATCATGTGCTTAATCATACATCTGGTCTGCATAATGCATTGGCCAACCTTACACGGGAAAACCCTTTTCTAATGCTTGATTGGGATGAGTGTTTGAGTCGCATTGCAATGTCTGTCCCTGAGACTGAACCTGGCCATGAGCAGTTGTATCATTATGTGTCTTTTGGCTGGCTATGCGGTGGAGTTATTGAGGTATTATTGCAACTGTTTCAATTTTTAGTTTACTGAAATTGTATGCCATTTTCTTTGCTTCATGCATGAAGTTTGAAAGTTTTTTAGTTTATGTTATTTGTACTTCAATATACCTGTGACCATGGGCAGAACCAAGGCTTGACCAATTGTGCCAGGTGACCACTGAATGTTCAAATATTTTTATTGTCTGTGTAGATTTCTATCTAAAATTTTTGGGCTTTCACAAAGTGACTCCAGTAGAATTAGGAAACAGAGAAAAAAAATTATGGATTTCACAAATTGACCATCATAAAATTCATAAAGAATTGTTTGTGTAACCGAATGAGTGAAAGTTGGATGAATGATTGTTTGGTTACATATATCGAAAAAGAAGTGTATGATAGCATCTAAGGAGCATGGACACTTCTAAGATGGCAACGTGTCTGTGTCCGACACCGATACTCCTTGGACACTCGAACATGTGTCCAATACTCTTTTTTATGTGTCCTTAATTAAATTAAAAAAGGTAATGTCTGATACGTGTTCGACACTCATTGTAGAACGTCTCCGTCACTTCTCTTGGCCATGTCTATCGCTAAAATATAAACATGAGACTAACACTTTGACATTTGCTAACGTATCATTTTCAAAATTTGAGGGCTTGTTTGGTTTGTTTTTGGGAGAGTAGTTTTTGAAAATTGTTTTGGGGAGAGAGTTTAGAAATTGTTTTGGTTTGTTTGGTTGTGTATTTTGAAAGTAGTTTTGGAGTTTGTAATGATTTGATGTTTTGTTATAATTGAATAGATGTGTGTGAGAGAAAAAGTGATTGAGAATGAGAGATGAGAGAGAAAAAGTGATTGATTGATAGGTAAGAGAGAGAAAGTGATTTTGAAAATTGTTTTGGAAAATTTACAAACCAAACAAATTTTCTAAAATTTTTTTCCCAAAATCACTCTAGAAATTCAAACCAAACATACCCTGAGAATTTGATATAAAAATCTTACATTTTTTAGAGTACTGTATTATTCTTAAGAATAACATAATGTATAATTCTTTTAAATTTTTTTTTAGGAAGATGAGGGAAATGTTGCAATTATATATGTTTCCTATAGTTTGTCTAATTTTTAACTACCATGGTCCAATAGTTTGAAAATTCATGTAAGAGAATTAAATTCAAGATTTACTTGATATAAAGTTATTATTTAAGTTTGTATATACTATGCACATGTATAACTACATAATATAATATATTCCTAGATAATATCATATCAACATATAATTATTTGTTAAGTGTTTGAACTATGTCCATGTCCTATTTTTTTGGAATTTGCCGTGTCCGTGTCATGTCATATCCGTGTCCCATGTTTGTGTCTATGCTTCATAGGATAGCATAAGCAATGGGTTTATCATTTAATGATTTCAAAAAAATGAAAACTCACTGTGGACAATTGTAACATGAGTACATCGTTGCTTGATTTTTGTTAAAGCAATAGTATTAAAATCCCAATTTCTGCTTTTACGTGTAATTTTTTAAATATATAAAGTTATTGTCTACCATGTTAAAGTTGATTTTGATGAGTTAAGTACAAATAAAAAGTTTACACATTGACATTGATGATGACTTGTCAAATGACCCCTGTGAATGAAATTTGTAGCTATTGGTCACTGGTCATGTGATCTATTTTGGTCTCATTAGTTGAAGATGCAATGCAACCCTGATGGGAGCAATAAATGTCTTAAGCTGGGAATGTTGGAGCTTGGGATTGTAGCTTTTAGGATTGATGCGGACTGAGGACTAAACTCCTGGTTTAGTTTTTATCATTGAAACTAAGCTTATTTCATTTGGTATGGACTAATTATATACAAATTAGAAATTGAGGAATGTTGTCTATCTTGATATGGAGAGTTTTCTGAGGAGATTTGCCTTGTGGGAGGATGGTATTAATGTTAAACTTGGTATTAATGGTATTATTTAACATCTGACTAAATAATAATATAAATTTGGATAAGGGTATGGGATGTGTGTTCCACGTGTAGTTGGACCATCACCTAGCAAGCATATTTAGTAATTCACGTTTAACCATACCCCTTGTCCTTGGATATTAAATTAGATGAATTAGTTACTTGGACACATACCCACACCCGACTCCATTTAACTTACATTTTGCACGTAGGCTTTACACTGAATCCCACTCTTGCCCCTCTATTTTTTAATTCTAGCAGTCAACCCCTCACACTTTAAGTCAAGTTGCAATGTGGCCCTTTTGTTTACTGGTGTTTGCTAAATTGATGGAAGATGCTTATGTTATGCTCACATGGGCTCTTTATATGGTGCAAAAAACCAACAGATGAAAGATAAAGAACAAAAAGCCCTCTTTTATGTCCTTTTTTCCTTGTTTTGAAATTGACCGCCATTGAAACAGACCACCCCCTCCCCCTTTCCCACCACCCACGGCCCCCTACCCCTTGCCCCACCCACCGTCATTCCACCGCTTAAAATTTGAGTGAAAGTTAGAGAGTGAAATGTACAATTTTCCCCACTTATTTTCCTCTCAAATGCCCCTAAATGTGCTCATGTGGCCTTCACATTAGCATTGTCAAATTTTAATTGTAATTGACAAGAGGACCATGTTGAATCATGGTTTGAAGTTTGAGAACTTAATTGTTGCAATTAAAAGATGAGGTACCAAAGTGAAATTTGGGTGAAAGTTGGAGAGTGAAAGTATAATTTACCATTACTTAAAAAACGAAAATAGAATACCCTAATAAGACTGAATCTATCATTGACTATTGTTGCTTCCACTACTCAGAAAAGTGTTGGTCATAAGAGTGCTATCTCCTGCAATGCTGACAGATATTCAAGCTTTTTTTCAAGGAGTCTGATTTGGAAGATACTATCAATATCGTTATTCATAGGGCCTTGGTGCTATAAGTCTAGTGAATGTAATGTAATATTGGCATGCAAATCGTTATTGGTTTTCTATTTTGTGTTGACAAAACTAGAAGAAAATATAGAAAGGCCAACTGTAGTGAACTTCTCTGTTAATCTCTCTAGAAGAAGGTTCTATCTTTCATGTGGAATAAGAAGGTTCTATCTTCTATGTTGCTCTGCCTTTCAACTTATTTGACAATGTGATTATATTGAACAGCATGCATCTGGGAAGAAGTTTCAGGAAATTCTTGAAGAAGCCTTCATTCACCCTCTGAACATTGAAGGGGAGCTGTATATTGGAATTCCTCCAGGCATGATTTATTCTCTGTTCCATTAATTTTCTGGTCTCTTATATCAGTGTTGGATGCAACTTGCACCTCTCACTTTGGCTGATTAATATTTTGCCTCTACTGCTCTTTAGTATTGAATTTATGCTATTTAGGGTATTTTTGTAGTTATAACTTTGCAATTACCTTTTGTCAATGGCTATCACAATAATGTTGCTAACTTCCCTCTAGGTGTTGAATCTCGACTGGCAACACTCATGTCGGACACAGAAGATCTCAAGAAGCTCTCAAACATGAGTGACCGTCCAGACCTGCCCTCCACCTTCCAGCCACAGGACATTTCACAGCTTGCGACCACTCTTCCAGCTATGTTCAACTCTCTAAATGTTCGCCGTGCTATTATACCTGCTGCTAATGGACATTGCTCAGCCCGTGCACTAGCACGCTACTATGCAACCCTAGTAGATGGTGGTATTGTCCCACCACCGCATTCCTCTTCTTCCAAGCCTCCACTTGGAAGCCACCCACATCATCCTAAATTCTCTTCCGTGAAAGCCAACAAGAAGCTGAAATGGGGCAACAGTAAGGAGTTGATAACAGCCGACCTAGCTGGACCGATGCAAAACCCCAGTAATTTGAATGACAGTGGTCATAGTAGAAGGGCTGGCAGTGACTACATTAAACTTGATGTTAATGATAATCCAACTACAATAGAAACCGCTGCAGAGGCTGGTGGTCGTCCACGAGCCAATAAGATTTTTACTAATCCCAGAATTCATGATGCATTCTTGGGTGCTGGAGAATATGAGAATTTGATTCTCCCAAATGGGAAATTTGGACTAGGGTTTAAGAAGTGTTATGCCAAAGACGGGTCCCTTGTTGGCTTTGGGCACTCGGGCATGGGTGGATCAACGGGCTATTGTGATATAAAAAACAGGTTTGCTATCGCTGTAACCCTGAACAAAATGTCATTTGGTGGTGTTACTAGTAACATAGTTCAGTTTGTTTGCTCAGAGCTAGGAATTCCTGTGCTGGAAGAGTATTCTAGATTCAGTGAGGGTGGACCTGATATGCAGTTAAATTTAGAGAAACCACTGATTAACTGAAGAGTGAGAAACCATTGATATTCCTTTAATATGTCAATCTTCTATTTTTGAGTATACACATTGATATTTTATGACAAATGGCTTTACTCCTGAGGGAATGTATGGTCATAAGATATGGATGAACAATAAATTGGTAAAAGTGCACATGCAATTTTGTTATGCATTTGTTGTCCTTTTTGGTCTCTATGTAGTCTATGATTTCCAGAAATGTCTTTTTATTTGCACTTCCCTTTTTTCTTTTGTTTTGCTTTAGCCAAGAAAAAATTGTAATTTGAATGACAAGAATTGAGGAATGAGATAGTGAAATTTGTGTCAAATACTATTCAAGTTTTTGGTTTCATTAGCAATCTTACAAAATTTTAAAAATTGTGGACCCAAGTACTACTTTTGTCCCAAATTATTTGTCTGCCTTAGAAAATGAGAACTTGAAATTAATGTATGTTTGCTGTCAATATTTTTTTGTTTTTGGTACAAATTAAAAGTATTTAAAGAGTCTTTTAATTGGTGGGGGAAAAAAAAAAAAAAATTCGGTATGAGAATACATTATTTTTAAGTTCTCGTTGTTGTTATTATTTATTTATTTATTTATTTTTTTCTCTGTTGAATAAACAATTTGGGCAGAGGTGGTATTAATATATTTACACTTAGCTTACATTTCCCTGGGAATGTGAGATTACCATGGGGAAGTGAGGTGTTGAAATAAATATTTAATCAGAAATTATTTTTCCATTCTAATCCATTCCAAATGTTGGAATCATGGTATTTGACATCACATTTTCATTCTCCCTCAATAGTCTTGCCATTCAAATGCCTTGAGGCGAATGTTAATGTTAGTATCATATTATGAGCCTAATTATTTTTTAATGTCATTACTAGTAATAAAAAAATCTGTGTTGGTGTTTTTCAAGCATATCCTTAATGAAAAATGATAAAATTTTAAATATTATGAGCCTAATTATTATTATTTTTATTACTATTTTTCACTAAAATAGTGAGATTTTTGTGGGAAATTGGGTAAATCGGATTCTTACGTAGCTGAATTACTTTATTCTGATCCATTTTGAATGTTAGAACTTGTGATGCTTTGAATACTTGGAGGATTCATGCGAGCACCGGTGGGGATTGCCCTCTCAAGAAATCTCAAAAATTCAAATATAGGGTTGTAACTTTGACAGGTTAAATCCCAGTAATTCAAATGTTGGACAGGTTGAACCCGAGTAATTCGAATGCCATTTGAAAATTTTTAAGGTCTTGACATTGTTCTTTTGTCTTCAAGTTGGGGCTAAATGTTTTCATCTCGGATTTATTTTTGGTTTGGACTTGGGTTGAAGAGATTCACAACCTGAGCAGTAAAGATACTCATAAAATTATATAATGGGTTTTTTTTTTTTTGGGTAAAAAGAGAAATTCATTGATAGCCATAAAGATTACAAGAGTTTAAGCATTCATACAAAATCAAACAACCCCAAAATAAAATTGGATATACTGTAATACGAATAAAAACTAGAAATAGTCGCTAAGCTTCCATAGCTAAATGCCTCTTCATCCATTATCAAAAGGGAAGGAAGTATTGCTTTCTGCATGAATTCTTGAAAAAGCAGAAAAACTAGCCAAACGGAGAGCTTGTGAGATCAACCAGCTACCATCTAGTGAGATTCTGCAGATATTAAAAGAGCGAACTAAAATGCAGAAATAAAAAGAAGGGACTGCTATAGCTTGCAATTCTTTACTGTTCTCCAGCTGTGGAAAGAAAGATTGAGACTTAGTAATGATATTAGCATTTACAAAAGAGTGCTCTTGGGCCCATTTGACAGCAGCAATGGCTGCTGCAATGTGAGCACAAGGCCTTTGAACAATAATTTTCTTGAATAAAGAACCCACAAGACAGTTACTAAGTTTGAACACAACACCAATCCCCACTGCTAGATCATTATTGTTGGAAACAACTCACAGTGAATGTCAAGGACAGCCAAATTGGACTCTTCACAAGTTGCATTGAATTTAGAGAAGTTAAAGGTTTTAGGTGATGGTGCAAAAGAGGGTTGAATGCAAGGTTCAACTGAAAGTTGGTGAGCAGAGGAAGGAAGAGTAAAGGATTTTCGCTTGAAGCGTAAGTTGCATGGGACAAAGCCTTTTCAAATCAAATACAATTTTATTCCTACCATCCCAAATGGTCCACAAAATGCAAGAAATTTGGAGTAGAATATCCAATTGGTTAGGTTTGCAATAGAAGGCAAAATTAAACAAAAAACCCAACCAATAGGATAAAGAAGATGTCTGGATTGTGGAAGTTAATAGACCAAGCTGAGAACCAAGCCAAATTGATCTAACAAAATCGCAAAGCAGAAAAATGTGTGTTGAGGTTTCAATTCGCCTATGGCAGAAAGGACAAAAGATATCTCCCTTCCAACCTCTACTTGAAAAAAGCACACCAAGAGGAAGACAATCATGGAAGATTTGCCACAGAAGAAATTGTATTTTGAAAGGAATTGGAATAGACCAAAGTTGGTCCCAAATAAAATTAGGCCAAGAGGTGTGTGAATAGTCGAGGAGGGCACTAAATCACAAGAGGGAAAAGAAGAAGATGATGAAGAAGGAGATGAAGCAGGAGAAGATGAGGGAAACATCTCTTGATGCTTCAGATTAATAAGAAGGTGACAAGCTGAGCTAACAGAGAAGTCCCCTGAATGAGAGAAGCCCCATATGTGTTTATCAGGAAATTCAAATGGTGAAAGAGAAAAAGAGAATATGAGTAAAGCAATGGGAGGTGGAAAGAGTGAATTAATTAGAGGGACATTCCATTTATTTTGCTCCAAAAGAATAAGGTCCCTTATTGTAGCACTAGCAGGGTGATTAAACACAGATTTCAGATTCAGCTTCTCTTCTTTATGGGTATATCTGTTAAGTGAAGTCTTATAGTCCCATTGTCAGAATTACAGAAAAAATAAAATTTCTAACTATCTTCCAATACAACAATAGGAAAATTTTTACTGTCTGTTAGTCACAAGGAAGTGATAGTGGCTGGAATGGTCCAGGAAGTTAGAGCTAGAGCTTGTTCTCTCAAGAGAGTTAAGAACTCTTTGCAAAATCAGCAAATCTGTATGGATTGGGGCTGACTTAGCTTTCTTTTGTTTTGTTGTTTGATTTGGTTTTTTATCTGTTGATTTGTTTATGGAGTGCAGGGGTATGCCCTTGTCACTTGTGTCTTTTGTGTTTTGAAATATATTATTGATATGATTAAAAACTATTAATTAACTTAATGTTTAATTAATGAAAAATGTTATTTGTTATGAGATTTTTTAAAAGGCGAAATGTAATTTTTAAAATCACATGAACTAATTAGTTTTTTAAGCAAACCCTAAAAAAATGCATTTATAATTTATCCTTAACTATTTGTTGTAATTTTTTTCTTGTCAAAGCGCATGAGTTTGGACCTGTGAATTTATTTTGTGGTTAACATCATCATTAATGTGGGTATATTTCGAGAAGTTAAAATTTCAATGTTCATTATCTATACAAGGAAAACTCTTTTCATACTTTATATAAAATTCATACAAAAAATTCTATAAGAATGATGTAACAATATTACCTTTGTAGATAAATTCATCTTCGTTAGTGTTTTGTTTTAAAGTAAACAGTTCATATTGAGTCACATCGTTATATATAAAAAAATTTGTATGAATTTTATATTTGTATATTATTGCTAATGAAATGTGATAATTAAAAGAATCTTTATTGGCCTCATTTGGGAATATACTATTTTAGTTACTTTGACTTTTTGGTTAAAATATTAGATAAAAAAATTAGTATGTTTGGGATGAATTTTTATTTTTTTAAAAAATGTATAAAAAATACAGAGAAAGAAAAATTTTGATTTTTTTAAATATAATTTGTCAACTTTTTATATTTTTTTGATAATTTTTAACCATTAAACTAAAACTCAATATTTCCAAACTACCCAATCCAATACTATTCATCTAAGTGAGAGCCATGTTGCAACCATGGGAATAGGGGATTCTGTAAAATTCTCACCATGGGAATAGGGGATTCTCTAAAATTCTCGTACTAATCAAGATTAGACACATGACCACTAATTGCGTTAACGAGCTCCTAAATCAATAATCAGCATCAAATGTGTGCCAAATTGAATTATGGCCAACGACACCTAGTTCAAAACTTGGTACATCAATATTCATTTAGAAGCAAACTATCTAACACTTTCAAATTTACATTTCATTTACTTTTTCCTTTCAAGTTTATTCTGTCATGAAAATCTCTTCCTAAATTTAGAGTGATATTATTAATATTTAGACCCCTAATTTCTTTGGACTTTTACTTACTGTAAGGACGTTTGAGATAAACAGTGATTAGAGAGGCAAAATTATATTAATGGTCCAATAGATTTGGGCTTGTACAAGAAATGAGTGGCTGGAGAGATGAGTCAACAAAAATCTGGGAAAGTTAGAGAATGAGTAGTTGGGTGAGGGTGGAGCAAGTGGTTCAAGGAGAAAAGAATAGTAGTGCACAAATGGGTAGCATCTCCCCAAGTCCCCAAAGATTCTCTTCTTGGACCTTGGGAAATGGGTTCTATTTATAAACTTTTCCTTGGCACCAAAGGATACCAAGTGGCCAAATAAAGCGAGGACATGCGTCCTTAAGAATCACATGGAATATTCTGCCTTGGACCACCAGGTTGAAGGTGTCACGTGTCCTTCTACATGTACTATGTACTAACTGTTTGGCACAGATGCCTCAGCAAGTGCACTTGTGGTGGGAGTGTTTGCTGCTGTAAGTTTCCTTCTCAACTTGAACCTCAACAAGTGCACTTGCAGCGGTAATATTTGCAGCTGCACTTGCCTTCTCAGTTCAATTTAGCCAAGACATGTATTCTTAAGACTTCATAGCCTGCTATCAGCTATGTTTATGTTCACCTCAACAACGCCTCCACCCTTAGTCACCTAACCACAAACTTCTCAGCTTCCTAGGGCGAAGGCCATAACTAAGCTTTATATCAGCCATGTTGTGCCTTAGTACCAAGCCCAAGGGGGCTTCCTTGGTCCTACCGTCCATGATCTGGGTAATGCAAAGGGAGTCCCCCAGCTTCATCTATCATTTTGCTCAATATTTGGATAAGGGTTTTGTTGCTTGTCCATTCCCTTGGAGGTAATATGGAGTGGACTTGTGGTGCTTGATTCGATAAGTGTCCAACAGCCTTCCCATATGGCGGTTTACAAAGGGAGTTCCATTGTCAGAGAACTCCACTTTAGGCATACCAAACATACAAATGATGTTTTCTTCGATGAAGTATGGCCTATACCCACTTGGTGCTGATTTCAGCCACTGCAAGTATGCATCGGTAGACTTTATTAAGTCAAACGCCCAAGTATGAAATGGGTAGGGTGTCTTGACATTGTGTAACTCAACCGTCGGCTCATGTATTAGATTCCCAAATTTTTGACAAGACTCGCACCTCCTTACAAAGTTCTTAGCATCCTCCTCTATCTTCAACCAATAGTAGCCGAGGTGAATAAAGTGCTCATACAGTCGCTGTCCTCCTTGATGCTCTACTTTGTGGGCTTCTTTCAGCACTTCATTTGCCTCATCCTTAGATAGACATGCTAAGGGTGCCTCTTTGAAACTTCTGCGATACAGCTTCCCTTGGTCAAGAAAGAAGCGGAGGGCCAGTATCCTAACTTTGATTGCGTCGGCTCTATTCTCAGGCACTGTTTAAGAAATGAGCCTTTTCTTCTTTAGGGTAGGATTGGCACTTTGCACATTGCCTCTGCAACTTAGTGCTTTCCTTTTCCATCTTTGGCTAGTAATAGCCTTGCCTTTGTATCCTTTGATACAGATCGATATTTCCATCTCCACAAGACTTAGCATGCATTTGCTTAAGTCTGTAAGTTGCTTCTTGCCTATCAACTCATCTTGCTAACAGATTGTTGGGGCCACAAAAGTATAACTCTCCTTTGAGAAGCAGGAATGGTGCAAGTTCTGCTAGTTTGATAGCTCCTTGGTCTGTTTTCAGCTATTGAATTATGTCTTCTTTCTACCCCTCAGCATCTTGCTTTGCATGTCCCTAAGCTAATACTACTGGTGTTATTCTTTTCTCGATGACAATGGCTATACTATCATCTGGTATATCCACCTTTGCCCCAAGTGTAGCCAAGGCATTGGAAAAATGGTTGTGTGTTCGATAGGTATGTTGGATCTGGACATCATCAAACTGAGCAAGCAACTTCTAAACTATAGTGCGGTATGAAACCAAAAGAGGCTCCTTCAAGGAAAAACCACCAAGTGTTTGCTTTACGACCAGCTTAGAGTCACCCTAAAATTTCAACTTGAGGAGGCCTTTTTTTTGAGCAGCAATCAGGCCCAACATTAGGGCTTCATACCTAGCCTCGTTATTTGAACATTCAAAGTCAAGCTTGTATGATAAGTGAAACTTTTGTCCATCTTGACTTGTCAATGTTATGCTAGCACCACATTTTCCAGCCCTAGAGGCTCCATCAAATTTCAAGTCCTAGTAAGCCTTAACTTCTACTGCTGAGATATGAACCTCACTAGCTAGAGTTACCTTCGCAAGTTCATGTTCGTTGGATGGGAACTGTGCTAGTAGATTTGTAAGTGTTTAGCTCTTGATAGCCCTTGTGTAATGCACATGATGTCATACTTTGCCAGAGCCAATAGCCATCTTGCCATTCTTCCAGTTAGAGCATGCTTGCTTAATAAGTATCGGATTGGATCACTCTTGGTCATAACCTAGATCGGATGTGCCAAAAAATAGTGGCACAACTTCTGCGCTGTGAAGATTAAGGTCAAACAATGTCTCTCAATTGGGGTATACCTGCCATTGACTTTCTGAGTGATTTAATAGACTGACTTTTTAGTACCATCTATGTCTTGGACAAGTAAAACTCCAATGGACCGAGGTGTGGAGGTAAGGTAAAGTAGCAGAGGCTTTCCAGGTTGTGGGACAATCATGGTAAGTGGTGAGGTAAGTGTTTTCTTCACCATATCAAATGCATGTTGGTGTTCTTGCAACCATTCGAACTTGTGATTCCTTTTCAGCAGTGTCCCAAAGGAAAAGGTTATTTCAGCAAGGGCCAAAATAAACCTTCTAAGGTATGACACTTTGCCTAGGAATTTCTTTAAGGCCTTTTGAGAGTGCGGCGGTGGTATCTCTATGATTGACTTAATTTTATCTCCATCTGCTTCAATCCCACATTGGTGTACCAAGAAACCAAAGAACTTTCCCGCAGTAACTCCAAAGGCACACTTGAGTGGGTTCATCTTTAAGCAGAATTTTTGACAGCGGTGAAAAACTTTTTCCAAGTCGCAGAGGTGCCGGTCCACCTCAATAAACTTTTTACCACTAGATCGCCTATATACACTGCTACCTCGTGATGTAGCATATCATGGAATACTGCAGTCATAGCCCATTGGTAGGTTGCCCCTGCATTTTTCAAACCGAAGGGCATCACCGTGTAGAAAACATTTCCCAAGGGCGTTTTGAATGCTGTCTTTTCTACATCTTCTGGTGTCATCTTTATCTGATTATAGCCATTGAATCCGTCCATAAAGGAGAACATCTGATGGCCTGCAGTGAAGTTAACGAGGATGTCGACATGGGGCAACGAAAACTTGTCTTTAGGATAGGCCTTGTTCAGGTCGCGGAAGTCCACACAAATCCTGATCTGGCCATTCTTTTTTTTTTTTACAGACACAATATTTGCTAACCAAGTTGGGTACTGTATGGGCTCAATGAACTGAGCCCTCTGCAATTTCTCTACTTTTTCCTTAATCTTTGTTTCAAGATTAGGATGGTATTTTCTAGCATGCTGCTTTACTGGCCTAGAGTTAGGAATGGTGCCAAGGTGATGGGTGACAAGAGATGAGTCAAGGCCAGGCATCTCATTATATGTCCAAGCAAAGACATCACTATATCGCTTTAGCAGTGCTACTAACTATGCCTTAGCTGCTGGAGCCATTGTACTGCTTATAAACACAGGTTTACTCTGCCCTGGTATGTCGTTGAGGTCGCCCTTAATAAGTACCTCCTATTGTGGCTTAGGCTTATCTTGCATGCATTTTGGAGCTCTTTTAGGCATCTTAACCAATCTTTCTTGAGGCGGTTCACCGTCGTATTTATTTGTCTCGGGGCCATTCTCCCAGGGTATGAAGTCTAGCCCCCAAGACCGTCGCAAGTAGTAAACAGTCTTGTCACCTTCTCGGACTTTAACAATCTTTGGCAAGGGACTTGTGGACTTGCTACTCCTCTCGTGCCCACTGCTTGTTGTAAATGCCTCTGTATCTCGAATGTCTTTCCACCTTGGCAACTTTACCTTCGCAACTTTTCCAGTCCTTGGGGTTTCATCAGTTGATAGCTTAGTAAAGAAAACTGCATTAGAGTAGTGTGCCTCCTTTACTCCAAATGGCTTTTTAGACGCATTTATGGTCACTGTTCTCTTGCCCAATTTTGCCTTTACACATTGGTGATAACTTGATAGGATAGCCGCATATCGGTGCATCCAAGCTCTGCCAAGTATCATATGGTAATTTGTATCTGCCTTAATCACATGGAACTTAGTTGCGGAGCGGATCTTGCCAACTGCCAAGTCCACTACAACATAACCCTTAATAACTTTTTTCTCGCCACCAAAGCCTGTCACAGTAATGGGTTGGCACACCATCCTAGACTTTGAAATACCGGCTTTCGCAAAGGTGTCCGTAGTTATGATGTTTATGGATGCCCCCCCATCAAGGGCGGTTATGTGAGAATGGGTATGCTCTGTCTGCCTCTAAAAAAGTAATGGACTTATAGTCTTCTTGGATACGCTGAGGCACATACTCCTTAGCCTCAGTAACTTCGGCATAATACACTTTAGAGATGTTGATGAGGGCCTTTGTTGCCTTCAACCTGGCGGCTTGGCTTAACCCCAGCTGGTCAAAGAAAGTGCGAAACTTGACAGAGTTTTGTAAGGCATGGCCATGGGTATCGTCTGCGAGTTTTCCCTTTACAGGTATTGCTTCAGAAAGTTGGCCCGCTGCAATTTCCTCCAATTCATCATAGTAGGATGCCATGTGCACTTGATCGCGCACAAGCCCAAGATACCCAATCATATGTATATTCTTTCCCTTCTCCTTGTGGTTAGGATAAGGGTCTTTTCTTACATCACAGTTACCCGCATCATTGAACTTCAACTCATTCGCAACAACTTTGTTCTTGACGATGTTTTTCAAACTCCAACAGTCCTTAGTAGGGTGTGTGGTGGCTTTGTGATAGATGCAATAATCTGGACTCTCTTTATCCTTCTTGGTCGGGGAACATCAACCGGTGGTAAAGTAAGTTCACCGCCGGCTACCCATTCTTTGACCAAGGCTTTGACATTTTCAAGACTGCAAGGATAGGGGTTTTTGTCCTCATAACTCTTCCTCTTCCGAGAGGATGACGCCTCTCCTTATGAGTGGCTCCCTCCTAAGGGGGTTACCACAACAACTCTACTACTGCAAGAGCAGTGGTGACTTTTACGAGATTTGTGCAATGGGTTTGTAGTGCTGAGGTTTCTAGCCGCTTCAATCAAGTCTGAAAAGGTAGGCAGATTGTGATTTACTAAGAAAAGTTTGTAGTCGCGTATGGCACCCTCCACATATATGTTGACTAAGTGAACCTCATCCATTGGTTTGTGGCAGTCAATGGCTTTGTCCTGGAACCGTTTGACATAGTCAAGCATATCTTCGCCTACCTTCTGGACATCTTGCCTAAGTGTGAGAGTTATGACTTTTTCTTGGACTTGAAAGAACTTTGTGTGAAACTTGTTTACCATCTTCTCTCAATTCTTGATCGAGTTAGGCACTAAGTTCACGTACCAGCTGTAGGCCCTTTCAGTGAGTGATTTGGAAAACTCTCAAAGGCGCAGAGGGTGATCACTACCATGGACACCATGGGTTTCAATGAACCTCACCACATGTTCTCTAGCGTTACCTTGATTCCCATCAAACTTCACAAACGTGGGCACTGTATATCCAGTTGCATATGGCATAGCCAGTATTTTATTTTGGATCTAGAAGAGATGGCAGTTGCTTTTTGTTACGCTCTTGCTTAAGCATAGCTTGGACATCGGCTAGAGTGACGAAGTGAGTGGGCTGGTAAGGACCAGTTTGTTTCTAGGTAGCTGAACCAACAGCTGTGCCGTTTATTTGAGGTACCACCGCAAGCACCTGGATCGAAGCCTGATTCTCAGGGAATGGGTTATGCCCTGGGTTGGGACTGCTGCAAGTGAAAATGGCTGTGCTGGAGTTAGCCTGGATGGCATGGTTATAATAGCTTCGGTGAGATTTTGAAAAGCTATAAAGATCTCCTTCTACATATCCTGAAGTGGCTACACTGTTTCGACTACAACACTGTGGTCATGGTCCTCAGCGTGTGATGCTCTGTTATTAGAAGAACCTTGCTACTGTGGTTACTGTTGAACTTCATATTCCGCCATTATTTTCGGTGAAGTGTGAAAGCCACTACAAGTATGAACCATCAACAAAGCAGCCTCCACAGTGAAGTTACCAAAAATGTATAGGGGTTCGAGGTGAATAGTGATTAAAGGAGTGATTAGAGATGCGAGTATGTTAATGGTCCAACAAATCTGGGCTTGTAGGAGAAATGAGTTGCTAGAGAGATGAGTCAACAAAAATCTGGAAAAGTTGGAGAATGAGTAGTTAGGTAAGGGTGGAGTAAGTGGTTCAAAGAGAAGAGAATGACAGTACACAAATAAACAGCATTTCCCAAAGTTCCCCAAAAATTCTTTTCTTGGACTTTGGGAAATGGGTCCTATTTATAGGCTTTTCCATGACATCAAAGGATACCAAGTGGCTATATAAAATGAGGACATGTGTCCCTAAGAATCACATGGAATATTTTGCCTTAGACCACTCGGCTAAAGGTGCTATGTGTCCTTCTGTATGTACTATGTACTATCTGTTGGGCACAGATGCCTCAGTAAGTGCACTTGCGTGGAAGTGTTTGATGCTGCAACTTGCCTTCTCAGCTTGAACCTTAACAAATGCACTTGCAGTGGTAATGTTTGCCGCTGGTCTTGCCTTCTCAATTCAGTTTAGCCAAGACATTCATTCTCTCAACTTCATAGCCTGCTATCAGCTATGTTCATATTCACCCTAGTGACGCCTTCACTCTTAGCCACCTAACCACAAACTCCTCAGCTTCCCAAGGCGAAGGCCATAGCTAAGCCTATTATTAGCCATGATGTGCCTTAGTACGGGGCTTCCTTAGTCCTACTTGTGCAACCAAGAGAGGTCTATGACCTCGGTAATGAAAAAGGAGTCCCTTACTCTTGGGCTGCCCTCAAAAGAATGAAAAGAATTATTTGGCTTACCCATGAATGAGATAAAAGCCATGTATATATAATAGATTCATGATACAATTTAGAAAACGATATAAATAAGGAAACAATATTAAATCAGTGATTGACACAATCACAGATTATATACATAATACTAAAAATAAAAATATTCTATGTACTCTAATTTCTATATTCTACACTTTCTCTCAAACTGGTGTGAAGATATTCAACAATCGTAACTACAATGGATAATTGAAAGAAGCCAAAAAAAAACTCAACGACTAGTCTAAATAAATGCTATTGAACAAATTTGAGAGTCCACTAAATAAAAAAGGCCAAAAAGTGCTTAATACATCAGCACTACACTGTAGAAAGGAAAAACAGGGACTGAACTGCCTTAGAAGAGCTGCCGAAACATCTATGGCCAGGAAACACCCTGGTTGGCATAAGAGTCCGGAGCTAATGCCGGGCGGGAGATAGTTTATGGTCGTGCCGAACCGTTGTAGAAACTGGTCAGAACTAATGTCGGGATAGTTTAAAGTCATGCTGGACCGTTGTAGAAACTAACCGGAATTAATGTCGGGACAATTTACGGGGTCATGCTGGACCATTGTAGGAACTAACTAGAATCAATATCAAGCCAGTTTAAGGGGTCATGTTGGACCATTGTAGAAACTAACTAGAATCAGTGTCGAGCTAGTTTAAAGGGGTCATGCCGGACCGATGTAAAGAATTGGATGTTGAACTAGCAAGCGTGGCACACACATAACTTATGACGTGGTGTTAAACGATGATGGAAACAGATGACTGAGTGCGCCAAGGGGCGTCTTATTAGAAAGTGCACTAAAGGCCGGCTTTGGTGGTGCACTAGAGGGGGCAACTTTAGTTTTGCGCCAGGGGAGATGACTTAGATGGTGTGCCAAGGGGGCGACTTGGGTTGTGCACCAGATGGGGCGGCTTAGGTGGTTCATATGGTATATCACCATTCTCTCCATGATATAGGTATAATACCCCCCTTAAACTCAAATAGGTTTGAAGATAGAAACCTACTTAAGGTTGAAATAGAGGGAAAGACAAAGTGGAACAGAAACACACACAAAAATGGATTGCGAGTTAATAAAAAAAAAATATGATAGAGATAGTTGGGATAGGAATAAACTAGTGAATAGAGGAAAAGATCACCATGAAGTGATACTGAAAGAAAATATGATAGTGGAATGGGTTGGTCCGAAAGACGACCAAGGCAAGGCTGCCCCCTGTCAGTGAAGCAAAATTACTAGGTACTTAACCTAACTCTGAAACCAAAAAGAATGAAAAGAATTATTTAGCTTACCTATGAATGAAGTAGAGGCCATGTATATATAATAGATTCATGATACAATTTAGGAAACGATATAAATAAGGAAACAATACTAAATCAGTGATTGACACAATCACAGATTATATACATACTACTAAAAATAAAAAGATTCTATGTACTCTAATTTCTATGTTCAACACCCTACTCCCATCTTCGTGGGGTGATCACGTTATACTGGTATTTTTAGGTCTGCTATCGGCTCTAACCAGTAAGCTTTACGGCTTACTATCAGCGCCAAGTTAGTGAGCTTCGGGGCCTGTTATCAACATTGAGCTAATGATGACTTTGGGGGCCTGCTATTAGCCCTAGGCTAGTAATGCCTCGGGGACTACTATCAATGCCAAGCATTAGCCTCTACTTGTGGAGGAGAGTTTCTCTCAAAGGCTGTTATCACCTTGGTGGAGTCTTCCCTCCGCAAGTTAGTTGCGGCAGTTGTAGTTGTTGTGACAGTTGTTTCCCGTGGCAAGTTCAAAAGGCGGCGCTGACAATACTAGAGATGGTGGCGCCGACAAAGTACGTCCATAACTTGGCCATTGCAAGTACTATCTCTGCAACTTAGTTGCTCCGGTTTTCTCTTTCCCTCAACAACTTCAAATGGCGACGCCGACAATACTTGAGATGGCAGAGCTGACAATACTAGGAATGGCGGCATTGAAACAAAGTGCCTCAGTAATTTGACCGTTGCTAGTGTTGCTTCCGTAACTTGACTTAGACATTTTTCTTTATGGAGTCTGTTCGGACCCTTGGTGGGTCAAACCTATCCCGGCCCACTGTTAACTCACTTCCGTTGGGCTTTAGCCTATGCCCCTTTAATCATTCCTGGTCTTCTAATAGGGTGACCTTTGCATTTAGGTCCATATTTAATTTTGACATTAATTTTTGACCCTCTACACTTACAAAATTCAAAATATTAAAAATTTCTAAAATCCCCCCAAATAATATCAAAATTATCTTCAAAAAACATTACACTCACCAAAATGCATTTCCCTCGAAAAAACTTTCATCTCTCAAAATCCTTAAAAATTGAACTCACCAATTTTCCTTTCATTATCAAGAGAGTTGAAAGAGTTGTGTCATTGATTTCTTTGTCATCGATCTCTGTCACAGTTGATCTCTCACTACTGACCTCTCTCGGCCATCGATCTTTTTGCCGCCATGTTTAGACCTGTATTGCTGAACAAATTACCATGTTCGGATCTATGTTACTGAACAATTTGTACATGTTCGGACTTGTGTTACCAAATATTATAAAAACATCCTGTGTATGTGAACAGGTTTGACCCATCAAAGTTTAACAAACAAAGATAAGTATGCATCTACCAGTTTGATTAACAAATAAAACTAAAGTTTATCACATAACCAAAACACAAGTATGTACTAAGGATACATCCAAAGTGTCGAACATGTAACACTTGTGATTTATAAGCCTTTGGAATGTATTTAATTCCATTCTTTTGTTATTGAAATCTCTTGGTTGGTGTATATTGATGTTGGTTTGAGTGAGAAATTCGATCCATACCTTGGTTAGAGTGTTAATTTGCCCATTGATTTGTCAGAAAGATGGTATAGAACCTTAGAAATTTGATCTGAGTGTCGACACTGAGCTTCTGAGTGTCGATACTTGCATTCTTTCTTCTTCTCCTCAACATTCTATTTTTGGGTGTCGACACCAAGGTAGTTTAGGGTCGACACTTGCTTCTTTGTTATTTTTTGTTAAGCATTCTGCTTTCTGGTGGGTGTCGACACTGTTTAGTTTGAGAAAGACTCAGGTGCGCACTGCTTGGAAGTGTCAACACCTGGGTAATGTAGGGTCGACAGCTTGCCTGTTGTTAACTTATTCCTTCGTGCTCATGCACGTGAGTGTCTTGAGGTGTCAACACTTGACAGAAAACCCAAGATATTTCAGTCATGTTTGGGCCCCACGTTTTGAAATTTTTGACTTTATATTTTATATATTCTTGGGCCCTGTAATCCATTTTACCCCTCCATTATAAATAGAAACTCTCTTTCACTTGTTCCTCGCTCTTTCTCTCTTCATCATTACTCTCTTTCTTCTTACTTTCCTCCATTGTTGAGAGCTTCAAGCTTGGGTTTCATCTCCTTAGAGGTAGAATCTATCCCTAATCCCTGAGGGAAAAAGGTAGAGCACATCAAGGGCTACGTTTAGAACCGATCGGATCATGTTTTTGTAGTCGTCGAAGTTTGGGTCTTCAATCTTCTCTCTCCTTCTTGAGGTAAGAATACCTTTAACCTTGTATATCTATATTTTGATATAAGTATGTGGTATTTTCTTAGATATAATGATTTATGAGATAGATGGTTTTGATAATAAAAAAAAGGTGTTAGATGTTTAAAAATGAGGTTTTTACTCAAATTTTTGAATATTTTGAAAGTTTTGTGTAAAAGTGGGCATTTGTTGATGATCCTTTGATAGATGAAGGAAATGAGAAAACCCCCCAAATTTTTACAAAACCCTAATTTGTGATTTTGATTTTGATTTTGATTTTGATTTTGGGATTTGAGAATAAATTGCTACTTGTGATGAAATTGAGTTGACGATATGTTGATACATTTGGAAATCTTGATATGATGTGAATCTTGGAAATTATGTTGAAATAATGGATGGTTATGGAAGCTATTGAGAACTATGAGATTGAAATACCTCTTTCCCATGGATTAAAATGTTTATTTCTTATAAAATTAAAAAGGGACTTTAGGCAAATTATTATATTTGTAAACTCATGCATCATGTTGAATTCATGATTTTCAGCTCATATTCTTTTATCATCATGAATGTCGGAATATTGGAAATGGGGTAAATGGCATGGTAGTCTGAGTAGAGAATCGGTTTTGGAAATGTGTTGAGTGTTGTGTTGGTACCCGCGTAGGGAGTCAAGGTGCCCAATTGCCCTATTTTGAGCTTGATGTAGGACGAATGTAGGAAAGTGTTTTCTAAGTGCCCACTTATCCTTCTGTACTTGATGCTGATAAGTGTGGGAAAATGATTGTTTTAGATGCCCAATCATGCTTCTGTATTGAGCCAATAAATGTGGGACATTTTGACATATAAAATCTCTATATACGTATTTGATTCTTACTGTGGGATTCTAGTACGCATTTACTACCTCGTATTTGGTATTGGTTTGTTTTTCGAATAAAAGTGAAGGATATTACATAGGTATGATCATACTTGCATCAAATATTTATATACTTTGTTAGATGTATTTCTACTAGGCAATCTTACTCATTCCTATCATAAATAACATTTCAGATCAATATGACGAAATCCTACTCCGTTGACAAGAAGGTGGAGACTTATAATGGAGCACGAAAGCTCATTTTAGATGTTTATATGAGCTTATGTGTTTGGGAACGTAATTTCATTTTTGTGAAATCAAGACCCATGTCTTGAAAGTTGTAAGCCATTAGGGCATCTTATTTGTATCTATCTAGCTCTTTGAACTGTAAGTGTTATTAATTGTATCTTGAAAAGGTGGTGTTGTATTGTGAACTTATAATCTTTTGAGAAGTTCAAGGAGAAAAAGAAGCATTTTTGTTATCATTATATTGACTCTATCTATATCTTTATTTCACGCCGACATCTATTGTGAAATGGAAATAAAAATAAATGATTGGTAATTGTAAATTGATTAAAATATCAAGGCGTTACAGAGCATATGAATAATGTTCGATTAGACTTTGCTGAACCATGCTTTTAATTTAGCCTTATGTTGTCATTTTTTTGGCATATGTTTGGGAGTCTACTACCCAAAAAAACTCGAACCGTTTTCACCATTTTTTTTTTCTTTTTTTTTTGAGAAAAACTTATCATTACAAGGTTAATCTCCGCCGAAGATACGAACATCATCCAAGTTGCTTATATTGTGATGCTCCATTCACCTCCTGGTATTAGGGTTAGCGGAAAAAATTTCACTCATCGCCATTGCCGAAAAAGTGTGTATTATCGAATAATTGCCATTGTTGCCATGAGGGGTTGTTGAGGTGTACGAGTTTTGAGGGTTTTAAAGTGTGTGGATTGTGATGAAGGTGAATGCTCTTATAAACCCAATGTTATGATTTAGCTAGTGGGTGCGTTTAATTGTGAGATAAAGAGCTTTTTTGGTTTGTATCTCAAGATACAATTTTTGAGAAAAATTTTCAAAAATTTTGTTTGGTTCAAATTTTTTGAAAAAAAAAAATTCAAAATCATTTTCTCTCTTCCACACATTAATTAATCGCTTTTTCTCTCTCTCCTCTCTCCTTCCCAATCATTTTTTCTCTCACACACATCTACTCAATTACAATAAAATATCAAATCATCAAAACTCCCAAATTCCAAAACTATTTTCAAAATATACAACCACACAAACCAAAAAAACATTTAAACTCTCTTCCTAAAAATTTTTTTAAAAATTTATCCAAAACACAAACCAAACACACCCAAAGTGTCCCAAAATAATTGATTTCCTTTTTAATAATTTTATTTGAGATTATTATTATAATAAAAAAATTTAATATCCAAGTGTATTAATTGAGGTGCTAGTAGCAGCCCCTCCAAATTTAATATCCAAACATAAATGTATATATATATATATTTTTTCAAGCCATATAATCTTATGCAAAAAGTCTACCAAAAGCTGAGTTGGGGAAGCTCGTCATACCTACTTGGGGGCTCTTTCCAAATACAGAGTCCAACAACCTACAATTCTCAAATGTGGGAGGTTGAGAAACAAGTCTTTGTACTGCACTAACCACTTAGGAGTCCAACATAAAAAGGAAATAACACTATCCCAGATTAAACCACAATCCCAAAGAAGAAAAACCACAAGGAAAAGAAAAAAAGGAAGAACAGAAAGAAAAGCAGCCCCAGCAGAACAACAAAAGAATGCACCGGGGGCAAATTCCAGAACATTACTTCTATTTGGACATTGTAGTAGGTACATGAGATTCCCAAAGCCAATTGTCCGACACACAGCTGGTGGCCTCACTGACAATTCCATTCTTGACACTGCCATTGAAGGCATCGGCATTTTCCAGTCCAAGAGTTGAATTTTTCCCAGAAACTGTCATTCCGGGATAAGAGACATCATCTCCACCTACAGTGATAGTTGGTGACACATTACCCAGTCCGCACATGTTCTGACTATTGAATGACTGAGGAGTGGTCAAATGATTTTGTAGAAGATGACTCAAACTAGACGTTAACGAGCCCCTAGCAACCATGTCTTCAGCCAGCTTCACCTGAAGTAGCAGTCCAACATCCATGAGAGATCATAGTACTTTTTCACCAGCCTTGAAAAGCAGTTGAATGTAAAGACTTGCCAAATAGACTGAAGTGGAAGCGAAGAAAGGTTCACAAATACTGAAGCATTTGTAATATTCCTTAATTGCTTGACGCACTAATGCTTTTGCCCCAACCAATTAATGCAGTTTTTAATCATATTCACCAGTAAATGTTGAATGAAAGCCATGAATGAACTATTTATTATCAGTAAACAAGGGCTAGGATTTTGCTTGTATTATCTTCCAATTTTTTAATTTGTTAAAACAAAACCAAGTTATGTTGGACTTGCAACAATGAATTTGAAGATATTAATTATCCAATGCCATTCCTTCATTTTATGGCAAGAAGAGGGGAAACCACGATACCTTGGCTCTCAAAGCGTCTACATCTGACTTAAGCACTCGATTATTGGTGGTAGCATCTTTAAATTGTTGAGTAGCATCCGTAAGTTGCTTAAACAAAGTTGCATTATCTCCTCGCAGTTGTTCAACCTAAGAGAAAAAATCAATGATCCAAAAGAAACTTGAAGGAACTCAAAACTTTAGCATGGGTGTGTCCATGAAACTAATTAAAGGGGAAAAAAAATCCTCTACAAATTTGAAGTCAAAGCAAAACTTTTACAATCTAAAAACTCATTCTAATACTCAACCATACTCCATGTGGTTTGCAAGAGCATAGAGAAACAAGAAAAATATAAATTTTACCAAAAAGTGTCCAAGACCAAATAAATTTAAGATCAATTCCAATTTCCCCTCTCAATTCCACTGTCCTTTTAGCATCCAAATGGAGCATTAAGCACAACTTTAGCCTATTCAAATGATACATGATAGGAAAAATTGGTTACCTGCTGCTCAAGTTCTGCCAGCTGTGCTTGCTTTCTACTTCTTGAGCGCCTAGCAGATTCCCTGTTCGAAACCATTCTGAAACCACAGAAACAATATCATGTAGGCACATGCCAAAAATAAAAACAAGACCATGTAGGCTTGGTCAAGATCTAACACATTTGTATACTCTGATTCTTAGACATTAATCTACCTTTTGATGCGTTTTACATCAATATTAGGGTCAGTGCTCTGTTCACAAGGACCAGCTTCTGTCTCTAGGTCATCATCATCTGATTGCTCATGCGAGGAACCACTGGTAGCTCCCGTTGCTTGATTATCTCTGCCTTTCGGTTTGGTGGTTGAATATGGACTGCTGACTAACCAATCACATGTTCATAAACAACAACAAAGAAAAGTAATTACACCAAATTCCCTGAGGACTATGTCTATGACCAAACAACTTCATGGCGAATACATTTATTCTTATTATCATGAAAGAACATGTCAGATCCAAGTTGCTTACTACACTTGATTGTTAATACCATGACCTGTATGCATGCATACAAACCTTAATATCTATACACTCTTATAAATGTAGAAATATTCATATTAATTCAGATTTGTAAGGGTCAGAGCTGGCTCAATATTCTCAAGGGCCTTGGGCGGAGTCTTAAAGGGGGATTTTTTTTATATCAAATGTTTAATTTAAATAATATAATTAATTTTTAACATTGTATTTATTTATTTATTTTTTACTTAAAAAATTCATTTTCTTAACATATGTATTTTTGTAATTAAGATGGACTTACCGCTTTGGACAAAAGGTTTTTATTTTGTTGGCCTTCTTAAGAGTTTTTTTTTTTTTTCCTTGTTCAGCCTCTGGACAAGGAGTAATTTTTTCAGTCTTTATTATTGGGGGCCTATGGACAAGGTTGTTATTTTTCTTGGAATTTGGACAATGAAGATTTTTTAAATTTTACCGGGTTTTTAGACATGAAGAATTTTTATTTTTCTGTAGGCCTTTTGACAAATATTTAAGAGCACGAAAATTGGGGCCCTGAAAAAATTGAGAGCCTTAGACAAGTCGCTCACCCAAGGGAAGGGCCAGCCCTGCAGTGAGGATTATCTCTATCAACAACCAACTGTATGGTGAATTTCTTATCAACACAAAAGATGTGAGACCTAAGTTGTTTGCCACACTTGATTGTTTACCACGTGTATAGATAGACACGTTTATGAGTGCACACACACACACATAAATGTAGAGATGTCCATGTAAGCTTTATCATACCACATATTGATGACTGGGAATCAAGAGGTGCTGTGATGCTGGACTGCTTGGAAGTGATATTTTGAGACCATAGAAGGTTATCTGCTAGTCCACCACTTGGATAACCATTCTTGAACTCCTGGATAACGAGTGAGTATATAATTATTTTATAGGGTATAGAGATGTAGACAGCAATTCATGAACAGGTAGCTTCAACACAGAAGGAACTGGCTTATTTTATTTCTATTAATTTAATTATCATTGACTATTTCCTTCATCTTCTTTCCTTTTAAGGGAATGAAAGGATGAGGATGAAGAGCAGGGAAGGGATTTACATGATTTAATTGAGCACATTCAATTTGTGTTTATGATATGTGTCCAGTAGGGGTGCTCATCCATCCGCCCGACCCGCCCTAACCCGAAGGGTTTTGGGCTGGTGGATGCGGTTGTGAAATCATGCTTTTCGTGCGGGTGGCGGATCGCCTGCCTCTGAGCCGCACCAACCCGACCCACCTGTATTACATCATACTTTTGGGCAAATGCCGGATGGGATGCCACCCGACCGAACTTGAACTGCAAGCACCCTTAGTGTCCAAAGTCCAAGCACCTAGCGTATATATTTATTTTACTAAAAAAGGTATCCCATTCAAATTGCTTTAAATGGCCTTACGTGGATCCTTCGGTAAAAGGTAAAGCTACTGTGGCAATAACAGCATCAATTTTTTTTTTTTTCTTTTTTTTTCTGGCAGTACTTTAGTCTCAATTTACACACAAATTTCATAACTTTTTCATTTAGTCTCCCCCTTTGACCAAAATTCAACATTTCACACATATAATATTGGTACATATACTAGGTGCGGGTTAGCACTATTAACGGTCGTGTGCTAGATCTGGATTCTCATGGGAGTTACTGCAGAACAACCCAATTCTCATAGTCGCGGCCTCACAATGACTCTTAGTTGAATCCTTGAAGGATATAGGTGATGTGTGTATCCTGCAAGAGTATGTCATCTGATTCATTTATGATCAAACCCTTCAGTAACATCATACTTCATCAGCACTCACGTCTTAGGGATGAACAGGAGATATGTTTGGCCTCTATTTAGGTTTCGGTATCTTCTCCTTTTAGGAAGATACCACTATTTTTGATATCTAGAGATTTGAGGGCAGTGTACGATTTGTAGTGAAACTTTTTATTTTCTTTTTGATCATCTTTGGACGACTCCTTGTTCTCTCCTCCTTGTACTGCTGCTTCTTTTAATATTATAGTTTCTTTTGTTATCAAAAAAGAAAAAAAAAAAGAACAAAAGAGAGAGAGAGAGAGAGAGAGAGAGAGAAGAAAAGAAAAGAAAAAGTGTGGGAATATGAATCTACCCATTAAACTTCTTTCATGGCATCACCAATCAAAGAAGTCGGGTTACCTCCTTAGGTGATTCCTTGGGGGCTTTGGTCCTTCCTCCAAACAAATCTAAGATTGCACTCTTACATAGAGCCTCGGTCACTTGATCATCAATGTTCTTTTTTATTTCACAGAGTTTAAAGAAACAACATTCTTGTTTACCAGCCTTCCAATTGACATATATCTTACTGGTATATATCTGTTCATTTTCCTGTTATGTTGTTGCCTTGTTAATTCTATCACAACTCCATTATCACAGTGTGGAAATAGCAGGTAAGGGTGTGGCAACTAAAAGAATATCAAGAAATACATTATAATCCATTCAGCTTTAACACAGGTGGTATCTAAAGCTAGAAGTTTTGATTCCATTGTACTTCTAGAAATGATCATCATTTCTTATAACCCCAAGAAATAGTTGCATCTTCAAACATAAATATATACCCAATAGTGGGATTTATATCCTAACTATCAATTATCTAATCCACAACACCATAAACATCAACCACTAGGGCTGTTCAAATTACCTAGTGAACTGAAGAATCGAACCAAATTGACCTCTTTGGATTGGGTTGGTTTGGTTCTAGGTATTCAAATCATCAAACCGATAGAATTGGGTTGCAATCCAAAAACCGTACCTATTTATATATATATTAAAATTTTATTTATATTGAATTGTCTTCACCTAATTGATCTATTACAATGGACTTGATTACACCTAATAACTTTCATTATACAACAATTATTAGGTGAACGAAGTAATAGAAGTTTGAGTTAGATTTCGCAGTTGATTTAATATGTATTGTTTATTTTAAGCTTGAGTTTGATTTAATTTGTATTGACTTGTATTAAACAATATTTTGCTCTTTGTTTGTATTATATTTAAATGATAAAGATTTGTTTACTTTAATTATTTATTATTTATCAACTC
Source organism: Camellia granthamiana (assembly GCA_036172215.1). Taxonomy (NCBI): domain Eukaryota; kingdom Viridiplantae; phylum Streptophyta; class Magnoliopsida; order Ericales; family Theaceae; genus Camellia; species Camellia granthamiana. The sequence goes on from CM069912.1 coordinate 86,959,784, forward strand.
ATTTATTTTTAATATAGTGGAATCATGGTTCCAACCCGAACCAATCTGTGCTACATTGGGATGGTTTGGGTTGGTTCTAGTGCATGATTGGTTTGGTTCTGATCCAAAAACTTGAAACCGATTGTGATTTGGTTGATGCTAAATTTAGTGCCAAATCAAACCAAACCGACCCATGAACACTCCTATCAACCACATAACAGAAATCATTGATAATAAGGACAGCACTCTAAAGTTCCTCTTTAAGTATTTGAAAATGCAACGTAGTGCTCTTTACTATGTTTATGGTCATATCTACTAAGTCTTCCAACAACATATGCAATATCAGGCCTAGTCCTATTAGCTAAATAAAGAAGTGACCCAAATAATTGTGAATATTTAAGTTGAAATATAGGTTCACCATTATTTTTCTTTAAATTCATACTAGGATCATATGAAGTTGAGGCAGGTTTAAGATTAAAATAATTAAACTTTTTCAGCAACTTTTCTTGAAGAACATATTGGTTTAATGTAATATCCATTAGATGCCCTTTTTATCTTCATTCCTACAAATATATTTGCTTCCCCTAAATCCTGCATGTCAATCTTCCTAGATAACTTCACATAGTCTATTATCTCCAAACTAGTTCCAAACAATAATATCATCAACATACAAACACAACAAAATAACACATTCATCTTCACTCACTACCCCTTGTAATATACACAATTATCATGCTCATTGATTTGAAACCATATTCTAGAACAACCCTATCAAACTTTTCATGCCATTGTTTAGGGGCTTATTTAAATCCATACAAAGATTTAACATACTTCCACACCTTATGTTCTTGACCCTTAACCGCAAATCCTTCCAGATGCTACATATAAATCTCTTCATCTTAGTCTCCATTTAAAAATGCAATTTTGACATTCATTTGATGAATTATATATAGAAGATAGAGCTACCAAAAATCTAATGATAGTTATCCTAGATAATGGTGAATAGGGTATCAAAATAATCTATGTCTTTGTTTTGTTTGAAATTTGAATCATTTGGCTATTAGTCTTGTCTTATACTTATCTATACTTCCATCAAGTTTCAATTTATTTCTAAAAACCCATTTATAGCCATTAAACTCTGTTTCAAATGGAGCATCTGAAGACGACACAACTTTACTGTAAGAATTGGGTACCTCTTCAGTTAAAAGAGTATAAAATTCATCTACACAATACTCACATGGGTGTGGGTCATGTCATGTCATGTAAGTAGTAGATAGAACATTTGGTAATTCATTTGGGTCTCTAGCAATTTTGAACATTTTTACATTTTTAAATCCCAGAGAGACATGTGAACTCTCAATTGATTTAGCAACCTAATTCTAGTGCAAAATTACAACAATAAATAATAATAATAATAATAATAATAATAAGGTTTAATTACAGTTTTTCACCCTTATAATTTCATTTTACTTATTATTATTTCAATTTGAACAATTCGTCTCTATCCATCCAATTTCAATTTAGTTCTTTCTTCTATTTGACTACATGTATATGTTTAAAAAAAAAAATTGTTAATTTTAAACAAATTATAACTAGTATTAAAGTATGTACCAAATTATTCAACTAAAAGATTAATAATAATAATAATAATAATAATAATAATAATAAGGGTTAATTAGTTTTGACTCAAATTTTATTTTACTTGTTATGATTTCAATTTGAACAACTTGGTCTCTATCCAGTTTCGATTTGGTCCTTTCTTCTCTATTTACATGTATATACTAGGTGTCCCAAAATTACTAATTTTAAACAAATTAAAACTACTATGAAGTATGGACCAAATTGTTCAATTTAAAGCATAGAAACTAAAGAGTAAAATTTGTGTAATTAACCCTACTAAAAATAATAATTATAATACTAATCGAGAGAGAGAGGCGATTTTTGAAAGGGGAAAGGTAAGATCGGAGAGGAGAGGCAAGGGGGGGTATTGATACCTGAAGAGCGACATCGGGGAAGAAGGAAGGTGGATGAGATCCAAGGGCAATTTGAGAGTAAACTTTTGCATCATCATCTTTGCTGAAAAGCTCTTCAATTCTCTTCATGTCTTCGAAGATCATCGATGAAGAAGACGACGACTTCACTCCTTTCTCTTCCATATTTGCTTTCTATTCACTCTCTTCTACTCTCACCACTTCCAATTTTGCTTCCTTAACCTGTAAGATCGATGATATAGAGAGAGAAAAAAGAGTATTTGGTTGATTTTGTAGATACGCACACAGATTTAAAGAAGAAAAAAAAAAAGAAAAAAAGAAAAAGAAGAAGAAGACGAAGCCAAAGTAAGCACACCTTCAGCGAAAGGAAAAGTGAAGCGGGCCTCACATGGAGACTGGGATCTCTGTTCAGCCACCCTCTCTATTTGCTTACCACTTATTTTATTTTATTTTATTATTATTATTATTATTATTTTATTTTTATTTTTTTCTCTCAATTTACGTCATCTTTTTTTACTAAAATACTCATGATTCCAATATTAAATTGCTAGCGTAATGCTCGGTTTTGCGTAATAAATTATAAATTTATTTAAAAAATAAAAGATATTTTCATATTTACAATCAAATAAACTTAGCTATTTTCACAACAACGATGCGTTTAGTAAAGTTTTATAAATATGATTTGAGAATAAAATTATATTTTAAATTTGTGAGTTTTGAAATTATAATTTGAATTTAAAAAATTTATTTGGTAAATGAGGTTTGAATTGAGTAGAAAATTTTTGATGTGACATATGATATTTAGGGGTGGTTTGGCATTCCCTAAATAATCTATCTTTTTATCTTTTTTCCATCACATCACCTCTCTATTTTTCTGCACATCTTTTGGTAAAAAAACAAAAAATACACTTATTTAGATCATCTCAAACAACCCCTTAATACAAAAACTTACAACTTATAACTAAACACACAATTCAAAATTCTATTAAAACTCATAAAAAATTTTAAAAAATTCAAAAAATATTAAAAAAAAAATTGCACTGTTCAGGTCAACCGGCCGGACGACCGTGGGGCATCCAGTGGGATGATCAGTTAACCCAAATTATCCTACCTTCGATTGCGTTTTCAAAAGTAAGTGTGAAATTAATTTTTAAAAATCGTAAACAAATACTACGTTCAAAAGTGTCCCATTAAATTATGTTATTGTAGGTACAATTTAATGTTTTAATTATAGAAATATTCAATAGTGTAATAGCTTAAATTATGGTAATAATTAATAGCGGGACACTTTTTCATAAATTTCTTTTTACCTACTTATATTCTATTTAATTCACATTATTTTTTTATATTCCAATAAGTTCTATGAATGACATAGTTACCAAAATACCTCTAATAATATTCACATTTACAATGTGAATATTCTGTGATGTGAATGTTCACACCGTTAATGTGAATATTCACATCGTCAATGTGAATATTCACACCATCAATATAAATGTTAACATGTTAATGTGAATATTCACATTGTAAAATATGAATGTTCACATCACCAAATTGCTAACCGTTCAAAAAATATTTGTAAGGGTAAAAATGTCCATAAAATACCTTAAATATGAGAATTAGGATTTGATAGATCAAATATTCAAATAATAAAAATTATTGAAATACAAAAATATCTTATGGACTAATTGAGATACAAACACTTGGAAAAGAATTTTCTAATAAATCTCCCTAATTTAATCAAGAAATCTTTATGACATGTGTGATGTAAAATTTTAAAAGTCTAAACTTTTTAAATTAAAAAACAAAAATCACTAAAAACAAAAAACATAATACACGATTTCTATTAAGTGTTACCATAATTTAAGCTACTATACTATTGAATATTTCTATAAATAAAACATTAAATTGTACATACAATAACATAATTTAAGTAAGAGATCTTTATGACATGTGTAATTTAAAATTTTAAAAAATTTATTTTTGAAAAAACGTGTTTGCATTGAAGGTATAGAAAGTCTTTTAAATTCAGCATTTATAATTTTCATAATTACCGATTCTATTATTGGCAGAAAGTGATTGTAATTCCATAACTATTCTTATATTAATAAAATTCATTTGGAGAATTTAAATATTATTTTAATTTAACTAAATTAGATTTTAGACTTGTAAGGTGCCACCTATATTTTAGAAATTATAAAATTTAGAAAAATTTAGAAAATTAGAATGAGACTCATAACCTCAAAGAGGCCGCAACATTTTTGCTTATATTATATATAATTGATGTTCTAAACTTTTAAGGGAAAAGCACCAATAAATTCCATATCCCAATCTTATACACCAATTAGTCATTTTCAAAATCTAATGAACCCAACAGTCCCACCTAATGAAAAATGACTTCATTAACCCATATTTTGTATGTTTCATCAGTAGTTGATGGGGGTAAATTACGGAAGCCCCATATTGTTGAATGACACATTTACTGAAAATGTATTACGAGGTTTAATTTTGTAATTATTTTTGGTATGATTGAAAAATTCTACGTAATTAGCCTTTCGAAAATAAGAAGATCCCACATATTCGAACCCTACCACATTATGAGATGTGATTTTGCAGGATGTCTCGTTATAACAGGGAAATGTCTCGTAGCTCAAATTTTGTGGCTCAAATGGCCAAAACGACGTCGTTTTGGCCATTTTTATGTTGTTCTGTACTCAAAACGACGTCGTTTTGGCCATTTGAGCCACTTTTGAGCCACAAAATTTGAGCTACGTAACATTGTCGTGAACTAAAGATACTTGGTGGTGTGTAAATAGATACTCTATAAATCTAGTTTAGGCAACTTATATTTAGGCACATGTTTTTCTTAAAATTCATATATATTTTTTGGTTTGGGTATTAAAAGTTGAAAATTTCATCTATAAATCCATTTAGGAGGAATTGTGATCCATTTAGTCTTTTCTAATTTCTCATGAATTGATTAGTTTCATTGATTTGGTAAGGTGGTTTTAATATATATTTTTGAGTGGGTCTTTTACGTTTATGGCCTTGTTCCACGTAGATTTGAACTGATTGTTTTGTTGTGGAAGAAATGTTAGGGACAAAGATATTATTTCGTGGGATCCCATGGACAGAATCACTGATTTGATTTGGGATGGGATTCCCATGGGGTGGTCAACAGATGTAAACATATACGTTAAAGGATCTCCTTAGTTCCACATCCTGCAAAATCACATCTCATAATACTGTAGGGTTTTACAAAATTCCACATCCAACAAAACCACAGCTCATAAATTCCACATCTTGCAAAACCACATCTCATAATGTGGAAGGATCTGATATGTGGGATTTTTTGTTTTGGAAAGGCTGATTATGTGAGATTCTTTAATCATACCAAAAACAATTATAAAAACCTCTTAGTACACTTTGGGTAAAAACCACATCTCATAAATCCACATATCATAATGTCATAGGATTTTACAAATTCCACATCTCATAAATTTCTCATCATGCAAAACCATATCTCATAATGTAGGAGAATTATGATATGTGGGATCTTCTTGTTTTGGAAAGTCTAATTATGTGGGATTCTTCAATCATACCAAAAACAATTATAAAACCTCTTAGTACATTTTGGGTAAAACCCACATGTTATAACGACAATGCTACGTAGCTCAAATTTTGTGGCTCAAAAGTGGCTCAAATGGCCAAAACGACGTCGTTTTGAGTACAGAACAACATAAAAATGGCCAAAACGACGTCGTTTTGGCCATTTGAGCCACTTTTGAGCCACAAAATTTGAGTTACGAGACATTTCCCCTTTAGTTCATACTATGCTTCAATTTTTATTTTTTTTAATTATCATTATATCCTCAAGTAAATTATCTATACAACCTCCTTCTCAATTTAATACCGTCGGTTGTCACTTCCTCTCAGTCCACCATCGCCAACTGCAACTACCTTCAATAACCCCATTTCCTACCATCGTAACCTTCTCTGCCACCCTCTCATTTTTGAAAACTCGCTTCTATACCTCCTATACTCCTCTCGCCACCCCCTTTTTGATGACACCTCTCATTTGCAACAACCCTACAGCAATCCCACTGTACACTACAACCTCCTCAAGCAACCCCCCTCCACCGACCCCCATTTTCCACGATGCAACCCCTTCATTTCACAACTTCTTGAGCCCTTTATGCTTCTTCTTTTTTGTTTTCTCTCTCTCAGTCAACTTCTCATTTCTCTACTTGAGTCAATCATGAGGGTTGGAGATAGTGGTCACAAGATTGTCAAAAAAGGTCTGTAGTAGTGGTGGAGTGGGGCAGGGTCGAGGGAGGACGACAGTGGCAATGATGGATTATGGAGGGGCGGACGAAGGCGGGAGTGGGTTGTCGAAGTTAGGAATGGACAGAACTGTGATTGGGTTGGAAGGGTATGGTTGAGGTTAGGGTGTTTTGGGCATTAGGTGGTATGAATTAAGGGGGGAAAAAGGAAAAAAGAAAAAGAAAAAAGAAAAAGAAAAAAAAGAAGAAGAGAGATTTATTTATAAATCCCATTTAGAGGATTTATAGTCCAATAAGTCCACAAGTATTCTTGTATTCCACCTAGTTCCATACATTTGAACTTATATTCCAGTAGGCCCGTTTTCCATATTAGAAGTATTATGCAAATTATTTTACCCTTATAAGCTTTTATTAGAATATATATATATATATATATTATGCCATATATTTAGAAGAGAGAAAATTATTATTAGATATATTTCATTTATGATATATATAAAATACTGTGTATAAAATAGAAGATTATTATTCTTAGTATTTTATTTGCCTCAATGCGAGGGATTCACTTGATAAAAGATTTTCTTTTACAATTATTTTACAATAAGATCCTGCCATGGAAGAACATTTGGAAGAGAAAGTTAGTTGAACATGTAGACCAATGATAGAGATGATGATGGACTCGCAACAGAGATGATAGTAAACTGGCGATGAACAATTGGTTTTTTGCCATTGTTATATATAAACCATAGTTTCTTCGTCGGTTTGTGTAGTCACCGATATTGTATAATTATTCGCCGATATTATGTCGGAGCTGATTATATACAGAATTTTCTAAAAAAGTGCTACAATAGATGTGAACTATTTGATAATTTTTTATATATTGTTTGATGATTTGTTGTGTATTTGTTTGTTACTATATTTGTTGGTTGAGCAATCATTTTTATTGCCATTGAACAATCGAAATAGTCGATTTTCACTTTTTTTAATTTTGTTTCATGTTTTTATGTTGCAGTGTGAATGTTCACATTGGTATGAGTTTTTGTTTTTGTCTTTTTTTAAAGGCTAGTTATATGTTAATTGTAAATTATGAACATTCACATATATTTTTATATGAATTTTATTTTTTAAAAGGTTAGTTGAATGTTTGTTGTTTTTGTTACTTATTGGTTGAACAATCATTTTTGTTACCATTGAACAATCGAAATAGTCGGTTTTCACTTTTTTTACTTTTATTTTATGTTTTCACGTTGTAGTATGATTGTTCACATTGGTATGAGTTTAATTTTTTAAGGGTAGTTATATGTTAATTGTAAACTATGAATATTCACATTTTATTTTGATATGAGTTTTATTTTTTTGAAGGTTGGTTGTATATTTATTATTTTTTGTGAACATTCATATTATTTTTAGGTATGTGTTTTGTTTTTTCGAAAGTTAGTTGTATATTAATAGTCATACTAGCACAAACGACAATGTGTTATTTTGGTCACAAACATAGTGTGTATATAGAGATGTGAATGTTCATATTAATTCTGTAATACATCTCCCTAATGTTATGTTCACACACTCATGTAATATTGAGTGTTTCTAGGGTTTCATGAGGAAATGTTATTTATTAGCATACATTTGTAATGTGAAAGTTCATATCAACATTTAGTGAGAGATTTTCAAAAGGTAGACGATTTAGGATTTTGAGAATATGAGAGATTTTTTCCCCTAGAATGAGGGAGAGATTTCTCCATAGAATAAGTGATGGGTTGTTTAGCACACCAAAAAGAAAGAACTAAACTATATCCAAATTCCTTAGAATAAAGCCTAGTCCAGGTATCGATCCATAAGGATAATTGTGAAATTAAACTAATTTAATTGCTAGGCTCCTAAATTAATTTTGATAAAAAGATTAAGGGATATCTTGACTAAATGAGAAATTAAATGAAATTGAGAAATTGAATTGATTATTAAAAGTAGGGCTTGAGATATTGATTTTGGGAAAATCCCAAGGCAAAGAATTCATCATTAACCACATAAATAAGATTTAACATCGGCCATCAATTGCAATCCGGTTTGAACTACCTAATGTTTCATAACTACAAGTTTGAAAACATTGATCAAGAGGTCGTTGCATTCAACATACAGGCACAGATCATTTCAAGTAGCACGAGTTGTTCTCTCTAAACTACGGTAACAACACGACTCGTCTCTCGTAGCATGACTCATCTCATACTTTGAACATAAACACAAAGAAAACTAATGTATGAAAAACATTTAACAATCACAGAGAGTAAAATACTTGAAGAGATGAAAATGAAAATTATTATAAACTTCTAAAACATCCATACATTTATTCAAACTGTTTCACAATCAAAGCCTAAGAAAAATCTTTTTACATGGCTAGGGTATCATCAAAACTTTAGAAAATGGAAGACTAGCCACTCATAGAGGAGCAGGAAGAGGTAGGAAAAAAAAAAGCCATCATGGAAGATATCCTTTAAGCTCTAAGCTCTTTCTCTCTAAACCCTAGCCTCTCTTTTCTTTTCAAAAATATTAGAACCCTTTTCTAGCTTTTCTTTCTTCCTTTTATACCTTCCAGGCTTCAAAACAAGTTTAGAATGTCACGCACACAAAGTAAGATGGGGCCACATGTGCGAGAAATGTCACTGCACGTGGGGCAAAGGCTTCGCAAGTGCGGGAAAAACCCTCCGCACGTGTGGATTTTTCAGTATGGTTTTGACTTCAGGCCGAGAGGCCGCACATGCGGAAATGAATTTTGTCACGCCTCAACTTTTATTAACCGAATCCAGTACCAAATCCATTATAATGATTCCATTTATTTGAGAACATGAACCAGAATAAATAACAATATTCTCTCACGACAACAATGATGATATAAATAAGGCATGGTACAATGCCCTTAGGCTTACATTGAATGATGATAAATAAAACAGAAGGGATTCCTTATACAATGCATGGCACATGACCAACAAGTAAGGGCCCCATGGCCAACAATTAAAAGGCTTCAAGTCATACACGATTCCTCCAGCCTTGTACCTGAAAAAGTTTATCAACACGTGTAATGAGCACTAAGTCCAGTAGAGATCCCAAAGATCCTAACTGAAAAATCTAGAAATCTCTTAGATGTTGATTCGAAATTATGTATCAATTTTAAGCAGTAAATAACAATCCCAGTCAAACAATCAAGACAAATTGACACAATGATTTTACGTGGAAAAACCACAATTGGAGCGCCTCCAATTGTGATAAAAATCGAACTGACCCCTATGTATCTCTTTCAGCCCCGTCTTCACCTCGGAATTGTCTTGCCCAACGTTGAATCCACAACGCTGATATTGAATCACAACGATGAGCCACTCTGGAATCCACCAAAGCTTTAGGCCCGAATTCCACAAAATCCACCGAAGAACAACACTCACTTTTGTATTGAACGAAACAAACAATCCTTTGATGTATACTTTTCAAACTAGATTTAAACTCAAACAAACATCAAAGAAACTAGCAAAGAACCTCCAGATATAAACCCTAAGATATAAACCCTAATATCCAAGAAGAAGATCTGGAAGCCGTAACCTAAAATCTGACTGAACCGCACCTTTTATAGAAAACTGTTCCGTGATCGCCGCTCAAGCGCAAGAGGGGACGCTTACGCTCGAGCGGACTGACGCTCGAGCACAGGAAGTTTTGCTCGAGTGCAAAAACACAACTTCCAGTACTTTTGTAGACAGTTCAAACTTCTGGAACCAAAGATTCTCTGCTTAAGCGCACAAATGGCCGCTCGAGCGGACAAGCAACTCCAACTACAATTTTGCTTCTGGCTTCGAGGGCGCTACCCCTCAACCCCACCTGGGCGCTGCCCCGGACCTGCCAAGAGGCGCTGCCCCCTGGACCCCCCGAGCTAACCAGGCAACTCCATCCCCGACATAGTCAGTGAAGTGGCAAACATGAAAGAATTAACTTCTGAAACATATCTGCAAGGCACAATTCGAGTTGGATTCGCATCTAAAACTCAAAGCCTTACTGAAATAAAAGATCGAATACAATTACAACTGAAAGGAGTTTTGTCAACTGGGATTGCCAAGAATAAAAACCTAACACTAACCAATCACAACATATGGATAAAAATGATCATGAATGCATCAAGACATATCATATAAGTAGTGTGACGTTTAATATCCAAAATATACAAATATAACTGTGTTTTTCTCAAAATGTTACCTTGACACATTTCAGTATAAAATCAAGTCTTCTCTTTCACATTCCCATCATTACTTCCAAAAGAAAATATTTTAAAACCTCATTCTTTCTTTGATAAAACTTCCCACGTTAATAGAAAAAAAAAATCTCACTTAAACAACCGTTCTGAAAATATAACCCCACATGCAAATTATAATCCCCTTCCTACCTCTCAATACTCGATAACCATTTACATCCCAACATATATATCTACAACCTCCCCTAACCATAGGCCCAAGGATAAAAAGAAGATCAGTATGAAACCGTTAACACATATATACATTCAAACAAGATAACCAAAGTAATACATATTACCAATCTCGTCTCCATAATACGAAAACCAACGGCACGTATATATATCCAAAACAAGATAATTGAAGTAATACATACCACCAATCTCATCTCCACCGGCCTACAGCACCGATGGCAAATCCAACAATACCAATACCACATAACACTTTACCGACCTCATCCAGAAGGAGGTGCTCCTCAGGTCATACTTTACCGGGCGCAAACCGAAAGGGAACGAAGAACCTATCACAAGGCGCCATGCTTTGCCGGCGAAGATATGGCGGGAAACGGACCCCCTTTTCACACTTTACCTAGCGCAAATCGGAAGGGATGAGGAAATCTTTGTCAAGGCGCCACGCTTTGCCGGCTACAATACGGGGGGAAACAGACCCCAAACAATATCACATTAAAAGCATACGAGCTAATCAATAGAATACTACACGGGCGTAATACATACGCCTAGTTCAATTATCACCATAATAGCCAGAATTCGTTAATTACATTAACTAATTTCCTTTAAAATATACTCCGCGAACCAGTGTCCCATATGGGTTTTCCTTTATTTCAAACATTCCCAAAACACATCATAGAGCACTACATCTTAAAACCATAACTATTCAACAACAGTCTCATAATAGAAACAATATTTATAAACGTTCCAATTACCTCTTAAACAACATAATCAATAACTCAACACCGGAATTTGTCTATTCACAATGTTCACTTACAACCAACATTATATCATCTCATATCACATTATCCATCCTACAACAGTACACATGGCATATATATCTAATAACAATCAATACCATCCTCCACCGATGGCCAAGGACAAAACTCTAGACACCGATTTCATAATCCAAAATCATAAATACACTTTAAGTAATTTCACACTCCCGTTCATTGCCAACTCTCAAGTTTTATAGAAAGGGGCAATCAGTTCCATTTTGTTTTGAAAGCAAAACCTTTATACTCCAAATCCCAACAAACATCACAATGGCCATGTCTACCAACATTAAATCAAAACTCCAATTATTCATAAATAACCACATTATAACCCCATTTCTATTTAACATTAAACTTCTCTTTTATATTCCAAATCAATAAACAAAATACCTAACCGCTCTAATTTATATCCTAAACATGATTTATAACTCACAACCAATTACACATAACCCATGAACTCACCGATAGAAACCCAAATCCACCCATATGTTTTTTAACAAAACTCAACAATAAACTATGTTTTTAAATGCCATAAAAATTACCACAAGTCTATCCATAGTGAGGTATTGAAGAGAAGCTCAAGAATCCCTACCTCTTGGAGCAAAGGGGAGAGAAGCTGAGAATCCACTGACGACGAAAACACAATCTGCTCAGATCAAAAGGAAGCCCTCGTAACCCTCTACATTTTGATCTATAGGACTAGGGGTAGAAAATGGAGGTAACTAGATAAAACCCAAGTTTTTAGTCCAAGAAACCCTAACAATGGCGAAAAGGAAAAGAGAGAAGAGAGAGAAAAGCAAAAAGTGACTTTTTCAGCGCACTACGGACTTATATAGACGCACAGTCTGCTCGAGTGCAAGAAGTGACGCTCGAGCGTCCAGACACAAAAAAGTGTGACTACTCGAGCGCAAGAAGTGCCGCTCGAGTGTAGAATACAAACTTTCAGAAGTTTTACAAATAAGGGACCACTGCTTGAGCACAAGAAGTATCGCTCGAGCGAACACTGCTCGAGCTCGAGAATGGCCGCTTGAGTGAAGAATGACAACTGTCAGTATCTCTGTAGATCTGCAGAAGTGCTGGAAGTTCAAAATGACCGCTCGAGCGCAGAAGCACAATTCTGGGCAACAACAGTTTGAGAAATAAGTTACCAACCTGTTCCCAATGCAACCAAGACACTCCAATAACCAAACTCAATCAACAATTAGTAGAAGCAAGACATGAACAACCAAAAGGGCAATGAAACCCAGATCCAAAACATCAACAGGTCGGTTTCAAACTAGGGTCGCTATAAATTTTTAGTCAAAATTCCATTTTTTTTGGCTTTGTACTTCAAATGCATCCAACATGATTCACATCAAACACTAGTAAAATGTACAAAATTTCATCAAGAAGAGGGTTAAGAAATCTCAATTATCAACCTCAATGTTGTACATTTTAGCCTCAATCAATAAAGAAGAGATTTTCTTCTTGAAATGAGGAGATTTTATCTAGAATAAGGAGAGATTTTCTCCATGGAATAAGAGAGAGATCTTCTCCATAGAATAAGGGATTGTTGTTATTATTTATTGTGTTTTAATTTCAAAATAGAAACAAGTGCAGAATGTTGGAATGGTGATTTGGTCATATTACACCAAATAGGATCTAATGGAATACTAAAAAGAATATAGGTTAGATAGAACATAAGTCTTAAGAATGGGATTTACTAAAAAAACTCCCATAAAAAAATAAAATGATGTGTGGTGTGAACTAAGAAATGGTGTGTACTGAGGTAAACCTACTGTGTGCAAATAAAAGCACTTCTTTGTTTAGTATTTAACTGTTCAAGATTACCAAAAATATTCTTAGAAGCCATTTTTGATTATGTAATTCAATTTCTGTTCGTTACTCATCTCATCTCACAAAACCATCACTACACAATCAATTTTATTATAGATTTTGTTAATATGTATCCTTAGGGCACATGTTAAGAAATTTTAAAATATTGTATATTTTGCATAAAGTAAGTCTAATAAAGAAAAATGTATATTTTTTTAAACCTCCTACCATATGGCTTAATTTTGGATGTGATCATCACACTTAGTTATTTGGCCCGCATTTGTGTACCCTTCAAGTGTAATTGGATACCCACTATAAACTATGCTATAATATATAGTTTTCCTTAAATACTCCAATACTCTGTTCACCGCTTGCCGATGAACACTACCGCGGTTATTAGTATACCTACTAAGTTTACAGATAGTATATGCTATATCTGGCCATGTACAAGCATGGCATATATCATACATCAGGCTGCTTGTCACTCAAAATATTCTAATTGTGATGTAACTCTGCCTGTGTTAAAATACAATGAATTAAAAGGTGTAGATACACGTGTATAGTCAAAATGATTAAACTTCTTAAGTATTTTCCTAAATTAAAATTATAAATTTGGAGCCTTTTCTTGTTTGTATCGTTAATTGTTATGGGAAACCATGTGGTTTAAAATTTTGAATGAGCTTGACTCAGTTCTCTTTAGGGTTGAGAGAGCAAATTGCAAATTGGTTCAATTCAAACCAAACCGACTTTCATCCAAAACATTCATATGAATAGATGTGAACCTATTCTCATAAAATTTTGCATCCCATGATTCAATGATGGTTTTGACCTTTATTGAATTATTTGGCCCAATAACTAGAAACCTATATGTTTTACATATAACAAAGAAATACACATTATATTCATTTTTCAACTAATTTCTTTCATTTAAATTCAAGAAATCTCATCATTGCTATACAACCAAGTTCTAAAATAACTTAGGTTATTGTAGACACTCCATTTTGACCGGCTCTAAGACTTGGGTTCCTTGCAAAGCTCCTCAATGATGAAACAAAAATGGATAATTTTGAACCTTTTGGAACAACTATTCAAATAGTGAGATCTCGAACCTAACCTACTTTTAGCTAAAATGTTTTCTAAACCCAAAAAACCAATTTTCTAGAAATATTTTCAAATCATTGTTTTACATGTTCAATTGATCTAAGTTTTTCTTTTAAAAAAACCCAAATTCGAATATTTATTTTTTGTAGTTTGCACTCTTTTACTCTTTTTTGTCTCTGCACTTTGAATTTTGATGTGAGGTTGAAACCATTGCAAATCTTTCTTCTAGGGCTTCAATTTAGATACAAAATTGACCTAATTAAGACTCCAAAAGAAGTAGATATGCCTGTTTGAAGTTTACCTAGTCAAGCTATCTAAGACAATTCACGGGTGGACTCGTGGCCGCAAGTTTTCGCAGATAAAAACCTGCTGTCGCAAGCAGTAGTTCTCTTAGGCAGATTCTTCAATGTGGTCCTGCCAACATCTTGGGATATCCTATACACATATATATTGGATATTCCTGCATACAGGTTGGCTCAGGCCCCTCCTTTGGCCTATATATACACCAATTTTGGTAGAGAAAGAGAATACAACTTCCCTCTCCCTCACATAGCCAAATTTATGCCAAAATATACTCTCAACTCTCATCTCCCTCTACCGATAGTTGGTCCTTGAGGTTCATTAGCTCCATTGAAGTCTTGATTTTTTTTTTTTTTCTCTCACTTTGTTTTCTTTGTATCCAAAGATATTATTATGACTTTGACATTGATTATATTAGTGAATTAGTCTTAGTATTTGGGCATGTATAGTTGATATCCTTGCTTGACCTCTTTACCTTAAGCAAATTTTGCTCCTTTTTTTATTTATTATTTTTTCTATTTTCTTGGTAGCCAAACATGCATTATGCCTTTGATAATGGTTGAATCTGCCCCTTCTATTGCTTATTCCATGGATTCAATTCTTTGTCTTTCCTTTTAGGCAAGACTTACACTTATTTCCATGCTTTTAGAAATAAATTTGGGTCATTGTCACTCTTTGCCTTCATTTCTTCTTCTTTTTGTGTTGTATAGCATTTCCATCACGTAGTTCATGATGATGGTGAGATTTACCATCCTCTAATAAACTAATTCATGGATTTGAGCCTTTATCTAGTTTCTTGAACTAGATTTATGCTCATTTCTATGCTTCAGAGGTAGATTTTGACCATTATCTAGTTTCCTTTATTGTTCTTACACTTCTAGTTTAGTTTTCTTTGATGGTGATTAAAATCTATTCCCTTCTCTAGACTATTTCATGGATTTTGGTCTTTGTCTTGCTCTTATGCGAGATTTACGCCTTTATCCATGCGTTTGAGAGTAGATTTGAATCGTTATCTATCTTTATCTCATTTTCTTTTTCGTTAATTTAGTTCATGATGATGGCTAGATCTATTGCCTTGATTTGACTATTTTATGGATTCAGGCCTTTACAGCCTTTGAGGAGGATTTATGCTTATTTTCATGCTTCAGGAGAAAATCTAGGTCATCATCTATCTTTTATTTTGCTTTCCTTCTTTACTCTCTATATTTTTATTTTGTCTTTAGCTTTGTACATGCATTTAGGCCCAATTTATTGTGCTTTATAAATATTGTCATTATATTGTTGCGTTGATTTTTTTATTAAGATGATTCACTATGCTTGAGATGATTCACATCACATTTTACTGGCAATTGGGCTATAACATTCATTTCTATGATTTTTATTGCATTTAGTAGATTCATGTATCTAGGACCATGCATATTTTTCTTTGTTTTCTAACCCATTATGTTTTTGGCTTGATGTGAATGAGTACTAGATGAGCTTTTCTCATTTCTTTTGTATTTTGCTTGTGCTTGTTTTCTTAATATGTCCAGCATGCTACCATGAGGCTATTTTGCTCACCTGAGATATATCTCTATATTTGTTCATTGGTTGGAGGGCATTTCGCTTAAATTGGAAATACCTCTATCCCTCTCATAAGAACCTCTCACAAGAATTTTTTCATCTTTTTTCCTAGAAAACTCTCAATAAAACATTTTTCATCATAGAGATGATAGAAAATTTCCAAATTCGGTGATTTACTCTATACTTGTTTGATTCACGTAGTAAAATTATCATTAATAATCAAAATATGGGCATATTTTGGCAATGATTCTCATAACAAGAATTAGTAGAGCTTAATCTTTGAATCGAGTGAGCTGGGAGTGCTCAATTCATGACCTTCTTTCACACCTAAGCTTGTAGACCAAGTTCTCTAGTCGTGGCGAGTTAGTGGCCTATATTAGTAGAAGTCAAGATTTTCTAATTTTTCCAAAAAGATTAGGTGGCAACTTTAGGTCTACTGATACGGTCTTTATTTGGAATGTTGATAAATTAGCAATTTTTCTGTGAATTTTCCAAATTTAAATCCTCACTCGTTTGACACTGCACATTGTGAACAAGAAAAAGGTGAACTGTCAAGCACACCAGATATGCTTCAGAGATCCCACAGTTATGTTTCTTCTTTTTCTATAACTAATATGAAGTATTGGCCGAATTGTCTATTTATTTATTTATTTATTTGATATTATTACCATTTACATGTTCAATTACAATAACTTACTGTGGACACCCTATTTTGTTCGACTCTAAAACCTGGGCGCTTTCTTCTGAACACCCGATAATGAAAGTTGGAATGTGCAATCTTATGAATTCCTTAGTAGGAGAGCCGAGTTCAAGCTTTAATCCCAACCTTACACTCATTTTTGCCAAAATATTTTAGACCTTAAAACCCTTTTCAAAAGTTTTTTTGTCTTGTGATCCAAACATCTCTATAAAGTTTCGAGGCTTGCATTTTCAAAATTCAAGTGTTATACCTTTTCAGTAAATTGAGCAAAGACAAAGTGGAGATGAGTGGAAAGAATGAGAATTCTCTAGAAAAAAAAAAATGTTTTCCCTTTTAAAAACTGATTTGGTTATGCCGGAAAAAAATGTGTTGGCCAAATGAATTTTCATCTAGCTGTAAAAAAACTGTGTTGGCCGTATGATTTTTTTTGCTGGCCAAATGATTTGTCCGGGAAACAAAGCAATTTCGGCAAATTCGATTTTTTCCACAAATATCTTAGACATTTTACCTTTGAGTTTCCTTTGCAAGTTTCTTAGAAATTTTTTTTTTTGGGCCCAAAAGTCTATAAATATGACCCTCCCCACTTCATTAAAAAGGGTTACAAAAATTTCCAAAGGCAAGAGATTTGATTAAGAGCACTACACACCTACTTCATCTTCAACCTTCCTCTTTCTCGATTATACTACCTAAACACCATTAAACCTTGACTTGGAGCTCCCTGCTAGGGATTCTTGGACTAAATCAAGAACTTTGAGGGTGTTAGGAAAAGGGTTTGACAACTAAGAAACTCACCCTCTTTACAAGAGGTAAACTTTTGCCTCTTTTCCTCAACTTCTCTCTCTTCCTTCATTGTCAAGCCTTGTGCTTCATTGTTAGCTTGTTATAATCATGTGATGGATCCTTATGGATGTGGAGGGAAATAGGATGCAGCCACCCATCTATTGAGTTAATTAAATTCTTTGTTTTCTTATACTCTTGTACTCTTTTCTTATTGTCTAGTGCTATAATTCGTTATTGTTATATATAGATGTGTTAATTGGAACCTTGTGGATGTAGAGGGAGTCAGAAAGTAGCCATCCATTCAAAAGTTTGATTATGTAGTGTTGTTTCTTTCACTTTCATACACTTTCTTGTCACCTATCTCATCATTCAAGCATGTTGGCTTATATGCTTCGATCCATACTCAATTCTGATGAGCATTTGTGATTGTTGCATGGAGCTAGTTAGATGATTTTTTAGATTTGGTGTTGAGGAGGTTATTGGCTTTTATTTTTGATGATGTTTTCTTGGAAGTAAAGTAAGAGCTTTTTAGTCAAAGGTGTTGAAAACTCTCTTCCCAATCTATTTTGATCATGGAAAGGGATAGAAACATCCTTATTCCATGAGTAGAAGTGGAGTCCTCAATAACTTTAATGAATCTCTACTTTCAAAGCAAGGCTTTAAGAAATTGTGGCAATCTACCCTCTCCAATTAATAGCATAAATTTGGGTATTAATTTATCCTTATTCACAAAGAGATGATTGTAGGTTTCCATTTATTTCTTGGACTTGAATTTCTTCCAACCTCAATTTCTATTTCATTTGATAAATATCATGTTGTATATAGGTCTTTGTGATGTTAAATAGGGGTTGAGGCCTATCTACCCCTTCCTTGAATATCTTTGCAAGAGGAAGAGATAGAAAGGATGAGCACCCATTTGGAAGATGTGTCTTGGTTTTGTTTTGGTTTTTTGCATAAAGCAAAGTTTCCCTCGGATGTTATATACGACCGGATTTCTATTCCTTTAGCCGGATGATTTTTATATACGGCCAGATGATTTCTCCAAGTAGAACAAGGCAGTTTCGGGGGAGGGGGGGTGCTCTCTTGGGCATTTGTGACAGCTTTTATACTTTGTTTTCAATTTTATCATGATTTGTTAGATTCACCTTCCATTTAGCTGGATCAATTCATTGTTGTAATAATTTTTAACGCCACATCTTTATTCATTCATTGTTGTAATAACTTCCAATCCCACGTCTTTCTATCCCTTTTACTTCTACACTTTCCATACATGTCAATAAGCATCATGTTTTATTTATCATATTCATGAGCATCCATTTTCATGCATCTAGATTTAGCACATCTGTATTTGTGGGATTTATCGTTCAAAACATGGTTATATGTGCTACCTCATGCTTTGAGATAATACACATGTCATGTATTAGTAGCTGGATCTTTAATTGCATTATGTGTATGTATTGCATTAGATATTTGCATATAGGATCATGCATATGTTTATAGCATATTACTTTTGGGGCTTGCCATGGATGAGTACTAAGTGAGCATTTCCAGTTTTAGCATCTTGTGTATGTCTATTATTCTACTATGTCCGGCATTATACCATGTGGCTATTTGCTTATCTGGAATATTTATATGAATGCCAGTGGATGGAGGTTGTGTTGCTCGAGTTGGAATGTTATTGATGGCTATGTGTGTGAACTCAGTTTTCTTTGAGTTGTACAAAAAGGGTTTTTTTAAATATATGAAGTCAAAGCATAACAAAAATGAGTAACATGATTTATATTTGATTGCTTCACATAGTAATTTTTAGTATTACTTAATAAATCAAAACATGAGCATATAGTGTCTATAAAACTTCTATCATAGCTTAGTAGAGGCCGATCTTTTAATCAGGTGAGCGGGAGTGCTCAATTCATGACCTTCCCCCCCTATACCTAAGGTTTTGAACCGAAGTATCTTTGGTTATGATGAATAGTGGCATTTGGTATGAGTCATAGGTTTCCTAATTTTCCCAAAAAAATTAGGTGGCGACTCTGAGATCTGGTGATGCAGTCCATTTCTAGCATATTTTGTAATAAATGGATTTTCTATAAAGTTGTCAGATTTGAACTCTCATTTTTTGTTTCACATTGCACTAGTGATATCAAATTCGAAATTGAGAGTCTGAACTGTTTTGCATGCTTGAGTACCTTCGGGACACCTACACTTACCATCCACATTTTTTTACAATA
Source organism: Camellia granthamiana (assembly GCA_036172215.1). Taxonomy (NCBI): domain Eukaryota; kingdom Viridiplantae; phylum Streptophyta; class Magnoliopsida; order Ericales; family Theaceae; genus Camellia; species Camellia granthamiana. The sequence continues at coordinate 86,979,792 of CM069912.1, forward strand.
TCTTGAAAGAGCATCATTATACAAGGGAGACGGGAAATGAAGCTCGAAATCAAGACCTCTACCTCAGGAAATGTTGCCCTTACTAAAATGAATGATGAAATCCAATTCATAGAGAGAGAGAGAGAGGAAAAAAAAAAAAAGCTACACAAATAAAACTTTTTATAAACAATTCCATCTAGAATAATATGCTAATGATATTTTGAAAATTATGAATAGTAATGGCTGGATGTACACAATACTTCATACACAGTAGGCATTCTACCAAATTACAACAAGCATATTGATTTAAGTATCGAGTGCCCTCTAGCCGAATACTCTAGCCAGTTAATACTCGTTGTTTTTGTGATTGCAAGCAATCAATGTTCACTAGAGTTCATGCTCACTAACCTTACATTTAGTGCGGCTAAATTTTTTTCTACACAAAAAACTTATCTTAAATATCTATAAGACAACATAAATTGTACTCTTCTATTTTATTTATTCAGTCCTGTTTTTGCTTCAAGTAGATATTTATAAATTTCGTTTATTTTTATGTACTTGTGCATCAATTTTAGATTTTGTATTTCTATTTTCCACAATTTTAATATTGTGATTTGTGTTTCTATACGTGTATATTTAAAAATATATGCACTTTATAATTTGTTCTAATGCCTGTGGATGTCATGCCTTTTTTGTTATAAGGCGCTTTCCCACACTAATGTTGTACCAACTTCACTTTCTCACATCAATAGAGTCGTCACTTAATTTTTATGGGAAATTAAGAAACTTTTAATAATGAAAACTAAGTAAAAGATCTGATTCGTCACAACCAAATAATCAAGGTCCGGGAACTTGTCTTTGAATGATGCACCCCTTTTTCACCCAATCAAGTTATTGGTATCTACTAATATTATATTTTATGTTAATGATTTATTATTTCACAAAATTCATTATTAACTCTAAAACTTAACAATGAAGGTTCAGGAACTCGTCTTTGAATGATGCACCCCTTTTTCACCCAATCAAGTGATTGGCATCTACTAATATTATATTTTATGAGATTAATGATTAATTATTTCACAAAATTCATTATTAACTCTAAAACTCTTACTAGACCCAAAACTAGATGATTAAACAAATAAATATCACTCAATTTAGATATAATGAATAAAACCATGTTTTCCACCAAAACTTACAATTTTCCATCAAAAAGATATTTTTGAATATAATGGCGATAAACATGAAATAAATCAAGCAACATCTATAAAAAAATAAAAATAAAAATAAAAATTCCAAAACAACCAATTTTGCATAAAAAAGCATTTAACTTTGATTATTTAAAATAATGCACCAAGAACAAGTATATGCTAAGAAAGAAGGAAACCTTACCTAGATTTTACTGCCGCGTGTCAAGCCATGCAAGAGATATGAATAAATAATGCACATGATCCCAAATATACTACTAAACATACAAACATGAACCTAAACCCGATTTAAGGATACTAATCATGATTTCATGCACAAAAAGCAACTATCAAGTAAATAATCTAAACATGCAGAATATACAAGGATTAAACCGAACCTCATGCATGATTACTACATGTTTAATCTAACATAAACCTGATTTAAGGCTACTAATCATGATTTCATGCACAAAAAGAAACTAACAAGTAAATAATCTAAACATGCAGAATATACAAGGATTAAACCGAGCCTCATGCATGATTACTACGTGATTAATCTAACCTAAACATGTTTATGTAAACTAAACAAAACATGCAAAATAAAGTGAAAAACATGCAAAATAACAACCCTACATGATGTTTTATGCTATTCTAAAACCCTAGCTATGATTACAAACTAAAAACAAGATTTAAAAGCTACTGAAATCAAGAGAAAGAGTAGACTTCCTTGTTGGTTTAAATTAAATTAAAGAATGCAACCGAAAAGAGAAGAAACCAGAAGATTTGCTTGCTTGAATGCTTCCCGCAGGTTCTAGCTTCACTTTATTCAAGATCTTCAAACCCTAGATCTGCTTTGATGTATTACAACTGTTGTAGGGTTGTAATTTTCGGAGTTAGGGCTGGGTGGTGAAGTGTCACTTTTGAAATAACTCAAAAAGCTCTCAAAAGTTGGCTAAGTCTTCATCCTTTGAAGGGAGAAGGGAGGGGTAGAGGCTCTATTTATAGGCAAAGAGGAGCCGTGGGGAACACCCTAGGTCGTGCTAGGGTTGTCCCCATCACTTCCTCTTATTGCTTCCCTTCAAAATCATAGATACAATCCAGTTGAAACTAGATTCTGGGCATCGGGAGAAGGTGCAGACGTACATACCATGTGCGGCCGCACAACCAAGCCGTGGCTGCACAACACACATGCGGGTGCATGTTCCAACTTGGTGTCCAGGAGTGTCTTACAAGTGTGGGCTTTCTTGCTTTTGGCTTGCTTGGACCCAAGTAAGCCTGGTTTGCCTCTCAATCAATATTTTTAATAAAACTGGTAGCTGATTTTGGAAAATACCATCAATTAAAGTTCAACCGAGCTCTCCTTTTTCTATCGAGACTAGAGAACTAAGTTTTGGCTAAAAACGGGTTCAAGGACAAAATGATTATTTTTACAAAAAGATGATTTTTGGTTAAAATGGGTAATACAACAATCCGTAACAACTTCAAGCATTTCTAGGAATGAAGCAACTACTATTTCATCATTGGGAAGCTTTCAAGTGGCCAAAATCTTAGGGTCAGTAAAAAATGAGGTGTCAACAATGCCTAAATAATTTTTTTTTGGGATTTGTGACTTTTTCTTTTGCTTTTGCTTTTCTTGTAGCTTGCTATTCTACCTATAGTATCAACTTTGTGTGAGCAATAAGGTATCACATTTTATTTGCCCGACATAAGTGGTGGTGAATTAAAATAGAAAATGATATACAAGCCCACTTTCTAGATTCATTTTCTAGAACCAATGATGTGTAAGTGACATGATTGGTTGATGATTAAAAAAAATATGAGAGAGAGAGTGTGTTGCCTTAGATATCCTAATTGATTGCCACATCATTGAGCTTTAAAAGTGGGTCTAATTTTTGGACTTGAATAGTAATGCTCAATTAAAATATATAAGTTTAATTTGGTGCACAATAATTAAATTTCTTTTATCTAATTCATATTCTTGCAATGTTAAAGGTTGTTGCTAGACTTCCGACTAAGTGGGAGTTGGTGAAGAACGAAAAGGGAAAAGATGGTCTGCAAGCTTTAGTAACAAAGATCAACAAAGAAATAGGGAGATGGTCTTCCGTCTCTTCTATATCTAATGTCTTTGAAGTCCTCAATCTTGTGAAATGGGAGAGTGTGGGAATGGCGAATCTGTTGGAACAATCTTCTGTGTAAATAAAATAAATGGATACAAAGTCAAACAAAACAAAATAAAACTTACATAATTTATTTTGTTGAACCGAATTAATAAATAAAGACCAAGTCGAGTGTGTGACACTCTGTCCTTAAGACAGATTCGCCCCGCTACGGTGCTTACGGTTGAGTGGCGTCTATCTCCCAGGATATAATGATCTTAACCAATTTGTAGTAGCACTCCAAAACAAATTGTTCGGCGAACCAAACCTGTGTTCTAACTCTCTAATTATTTAATCTAAAACTAATATATGAAGAATAAATTCACTAGAGCAAAATCTGGACAGCAAAAAAGGAATTATGCAGACTAATTTTCCATAATTCTAGACTGCTGGAATTATGGCTGTATTTATAGGCAAAAGTCTCTGCCCCGAACAGGTTCCAAAAGAAGTGAAAAGGTGCACCAATTAATTTGAATAGGTGCATAGTGATATATCCGTTGCTTTGAACACTTTTTCAAAATGTTTGAAAAAGGTATCGTTGCACTTTTGAACACACTTTATTCAAACAGTTTTTCAACCTTTTTGAAATATGTATCCGTTGGAGACAAAGTTCACAACTGTTGGATATATATTATATTAAAGTATTTGAATAGTTTAATTACTAAAGGTAGAAGTACAAATTTTAGAAAACCACTTAGGAACTCAAAATTTGAAAAAATCCCACAATAATTTTTTATTAAAAAAAGTTAAAAGAATTTTATCTAAAAAATTAATGTTAGACCTGAAAACGACGTCAACTTCCCATTCACTCAAAAATGGTTTTGACGTTCCGTCTTCATCGTGTGACTTGCCACGGGGCAAGGAACACTTCACTTCTTCGGACCCACCACCAAACACTTCACCTCTTCGGACCCACCCCAAAATACGTTTCAGGCCCACTCAAATTTGGGCTAAAAAATATGCCTATATTAAACCATTTTTCTAACAATCCCCCACATGAATGGAATTTGACGGACAGAAAATACAACAACATGATCTAATTTCAGAGAGTACAAAATTGAAAATATTCTACAAAGAATAGGTAGCTTTTGGCTTTGAACCTTCCCTTGTGAGACACTATCGGATTTACTAGCTAACCAGTGAACATGATGTCTTGAACTATTCAGCCGTTTGTATAAACCAAGACAATAGAACTCACACAGTATATCCCTAGACACAGTTTAGTTCTCACTATTGTGTTCATTTTGGCCCTAAACAACCTGGTCTTTCATGAGTGCTCTAGAGAATTGTAGCCCTTCACAAATCTCACAGAACCGGCCCAGTTCACACTCACATAGGTGATGCTTATGAAGAGTATCCTGCCATACTCCACTAGGTTTACCTAGATATAAGAATCATTAAAATTTTACTTAACCTCAAACATTGCAAACATCACTATTTCATCAAAGAAATGGGTAGGAGTTAGACTCCCCAGTGATACTTCTGAGTCATTCACAACTCGGTTGTCCCTTTGAACCTAGATCTTGGGATCTCCAGCCAACTAGGTTGGGTTGCCGTTGTGGTAACTCTTATTTAATAGGCTTAAGTCCCATTCCCCTCGATGAATTCTTAACTAACTCTCTTGCTAACCCTTTGGTTAGTGGATCCGCTATGTTGTCTTTAGACTTAACATATTCTATGGAATAATTCCATTAGAGAGTAGTTGTCTCACGGTGTTATGTCAACGACGAATGTGTCGTGACTTACCGTTATACATATGACTCTGTGCTCTACCTATTGCTGATTGACTATCACAATGTCTGCATATAGCAGGCACTGGTTTTGGCCATATTGGAATATCTTCAAGGAAGTGACGAAGCCATTCTGCCTCTTTCCCTACTTTGTCTAAAGCTATGAATTCTGATTCCATAGTAGACCTAGCAATGCAAGTCTGTTTGGAAGATTTCCAAGATACCGCCGCCCCACTAAGAGTAAAGACATACCCACTGGTGGACTTTGAGTCTTTATTATCCGATATCCAATTTGCATCACAGTATCCTTCAAGTACTGCTGGATATCTTGTATAATTAAGCCCAATGTTACGAGTAAATCAGAGATATCTTAGAACCCTTATAATTGCTTTCGAGTGTTCTACTTCCGGATTACTCGTATATCTACTTAATTTACTTACTGCATAAGCTATATCCGGGCGAGTGCAATTCATCAAGTATATTAAGCTTCCAATAATTTGGGCATACTCTAATTGAGAAATACTTTCCTGTACATTCTTAGATAGATACAAATTAACAACTACAGGTGTTCTAGCAAGATGATCATCATCTTTGCTGAATTTGTCAAGTATTTTCTCAATGTAATGAGATTGTGACAAAGCATAACCTTCTGATGTTTTAGTAATTTTCATACCAAGAATTGCATCAGCAATGCCCATGTCCTTCATGTCAAAATGTTTATTCAACATTTTCTTGGTAGTTTTAATCATATCATTATTACTACCTATGATGAGCATATCATCTACATAAAGACATACAATGACATAACATTTGTCTGTATTTTTAATATAAACACATTTGTCACACTCATTAATTTTAAAACCATTTGACATCATTGCCTTGTCAAATTTCTCATGCCATTGCTTTGGCGCGTGTTTTAAACCATATAATGATTTAATCAATTTACACACTTTCTTTTCTTTTCTTGGAACAGAAAAACCTTCTGGTTGTTCCATGTAAATTTCTTCATTTAACTCACCATTTAAGAAAGCGGTTTTCACATCCATTTGATGAATTTCTAGATTGTATAGAGATGCAATGGCAATTAGCATTCTAATGGATATTATTCTAGTAACCGGTGAGTACGTGTCCAAGTAATCAAGACCTTTTTTTTGTCTAAATCCTTTGACCACAAGTCTTACCTTGTATTTGTTAATTGATCCATCTGCTTTCAATTTTCTTTTGAAAATCCACTTGTATCCAAGAGGTTTACAACCTGGTGGCAAATCCACCAATTCCCAAGTGTGATTTTGCAAGATGGATTCAACTTCACTATTGATAGCTTCTTTCCATAAAGGAGCCTCAGGACTGGACATAGCCTCTTTAAAAGTTAAAGGCTCATTTTCTAACAAAAATGTTAGGAAATCTGGACTAAAAGATTTTGAGGTTCTAGCACGTTTACTACGCCTATAGCGATCCTGGTTCTTCCTCCTTTGATTGTTGTATTCCGGACTTAGGTTCCGTGGAGTTGGTTGTTGTATATATCTTGTTGTCATCCTTTAATTCCATATATTTGAGTTTTAGGATGTGTTGGGCGTGTTTCGAACAGGTTGGTTGAGCTTTTGTCCCAATTCTTGTTGCCCAGATTTTTGGTGATCCGCTCGAGCGAGTCCATTTGCGCTCGAGCGGAGTTTACACACTTTCAGCATTTTGTGCCCCTGTAAAACTTCTGCAGGTGCGCTTTTCACGCTCGAGCGGATTTCCTCACGCTCGAGCGGGCCTCTTGGCGCTCGAGCGGGTGTTCGATGTCTGTAAAAATACTGGAGGAGTGTAATCTACGCTCGAGCGGCTTTTCTTTTGCGCTTGAGCGGGTGTGTTTTGCAGTCGTGTCTTGGCGCTCGAGTGGGAATTTTTGCGCTCGAGCGGGTTCAGTTTTTTGTGCTTGACGCTCGAGCGTCCTATTCTTCGCTCGAGCGGGCTAGTCGTATATCAGATGGCAACTGGGTGATTTTGAATCACTTTTCACTTTTCACTTTCCCTTTCTCTCTCTTACTTTTCTAAACCCTCTTTTGAGAGCTCCTCTCTCTAGAATATACCTTCTCTCTAGGGATTGATCTAGCTTGAGGGATCTACTCCCTTAGTGTCTTTGCAAAGAGTATAGAGCTTGGCTTGGGCTTCCTATCAATCCGAAAATTTCTTGATTTGGAGCACTTCGGGATTTCTTCATCATCTCCTTTGGGTTTCATCTCTTGAGGTAGGGATTCCTACTCATCTTTATGAGTTTTAACATAGATATTGAGCTTTTTGTATAAATGGTTTGATTTGGGAAGTTAGGGTTTGAGATGTAAAATGTTGAAAAGAGGGGTTTTGTCTATTTGACTCATACATATGTGTTTTGGGTTTGAAATAGAATTTATTGATGTTGTTGATAATATTTGGACCTTTGGGGTCAATATTGAGAAAAGGGAGAAAATGCCATGTTTGGGTATATTTGGGTCATTAGTGTAATTAATGACATTTATTATGGAAATATGAATTGAGTTGGAAATAATGTAATTGGCTCATTATGAGATAGAATGGTGGAGTTGGAATTATTAATCACTCATCTTTGAAAATATTGATAATTTTATCTGTTGGTGCATTTATTATCTGTTTAGAAATAAATGCTTTGGGTTATCGGTGGAGGATAGTCTTGATTGTTGTAGACAAGGCATGATGATTAGGCGAACTAAAACTAATCAATTGAATATGTCATCGAATATGACGGTTGGAATAATATATCAAATTTATGTATTGATTGATTGTGTATATGATATGTGTTTATATACATTGTATTATGTGGGAGGAGATAGGAGATGTACTCCACGGTTTAGGGGAAGATAGGGGATGGACTCCGAAACCGGATATTATTTGGGAGGAGATAGGAGATGGACTCCATTGATACAGCAATTATGTGTATCTTTTGAAGTGTTGATACATCAATTATGTGTATCTATTGAAGTATTGATACAACAAATCTGTGTATCATCTATGAAGTATGGAAGTGTTTTATGTGTTATTGATACAACAAACATGTGTATCTATTGTGAAGTATGGAAGTACTGTTGATATGAGTTATAGTCTCATTAAATTATTGGCAAGGTTCTGAGCCCTATTCATAAATTGAGAACTGGATATGTGATGGAAAATGGAATGAAACATGGACATATTTGTCATGTAATTGAAATGGATTATGAATTGATTTATGTGGGTTAAACATTTATCAAATGCCAATGTTTTAGTTTTTGCTCATATTATGTTTAGCATATCTCTACTGGGCGTTGGGTCACCCTATCATTTTCAGGTGCAGGTGTTATGCCACCTCCAAAGACGTAGCTTGGGAGGCTTGAGGTTGCCAGACTATTTTTGTTGTTTTGTTGTAATACATGTATATCAAGCCAAGGGCTTATTTTGTGTAGAGTTAGTACTCTCCTTTTTGTAACCAAGTGTTGACTTGGAAAGTTGTAAGCTTATAGGGCATTTACTTTTGTTGTCAATATGTACTATCTTTTGTAAGAAATACTCTGATGAAATGCAACTATGTTTCATTCTCCTATGTCTAAGCATGTTAATGTTGTATGTTTTATGGGTTTATTTTGAGGGCATTACAACGCCTAGGTTCCTCTTCCTCATTTTGATCTAACTCTTGTTCTTGATCATATTCTTGATCCTTACTAGTAATAGCATCAAAAGATCTTTTATTGTTACTAGTCTCTTATCCAGTCTTATTTGGAAATACATGTTCAAAGAAAGATGCATTCCGAGATTCAATAATAGTATTTACATGCATTTCGGAATGTTCTGATTTATGAATCAAAAACCGATATGCACTACTATTCTTGGCATAACCAATGAAAATGCAATAAATGGTCTTAGGACCTATCTTCGTCTTTTTAGGATTAGGAATAGCCATTTTAGCCAAACACCCCCACACTTTTAAGTATTTGTAGGATGGTACTCTTCCATGCCACAATTCATAAGGTGTTTGATTTATTTTCTTTCGGGGTACTTTATTAAGTATATAATTAGCAGAAAGTATTGCTTCTCCCCACAAGTTCTGAGATAATCCAGAATTTATTAACATGGCATTCATCATTTCTTTTAAAGTCCTATTTTTCCTTTCAGCAATTCCATTTTGCTGAGGTGAGTAAGGAGCGGTGGTTTGATGAATTATTTCATATTCTTTACAAAACTCACCAAAAGGTGATTCATATTCACCACCTCTATCACTTCTTAGTTTTTTGATTTTCTTACCAAGTTGATTTTCAACTTCAGTCTTATATTGAATGAAAGTTTCCAAAGCTTCATCCTTGGTTCGAATTAAATAAACATAACTATATCTAGTATAGTCATCTATAAAAGTGATAAAATACTTTTTCTCACCTCTTGTTTGAATTGATTTAAAATCCCAAATGTCACTATGAATTAATTCAAGTGGTTCCGTACTTCTTTCAATTGAATGAAAAGGAGTTTTAGATAATTTTGCCTCAACGCAAATTTCACATTTATGATTTGAATCAATGTCAAATTTAGGTAAACATTCCATATTAATTAATCTACGCAAAGATCCATAATTAACATGTCCTAGTCTACCATGCCATAAATTTGAAGACTCAAGCAAGTAAAAAGAAGATGTATTATTATTAATAACTGAGGGTACAACGGTCATTACATTTAACTTGAAAAGGCCATCAGACATGTAACCTTTTCCTAAATACATCCCATTCTTAGTAAGTACAAATTTATCACTCTCAAATACTAGTATAAATCCATTCTTACTCAACAAAGATCCGGAAACAAGATTCTTGCAAATGTCCGGTACATGCAGCACATTGTTGAGAGTGAGTTCCTTTCCTGATGTCATCTTGAGAACAATCTTCCCTTGTCCTTCAACTTTGGAAGTTGAGGAGTTGCCCATAAAAAGTTGTTCACCATTGTCCACTGTAGAATAAGATGTGAACATCTTTTTATCCACCCACCATTCTTTAGAATTTCCAACAAGATTTTCCTCGGAAACAACTGCAGAAAGATTGATGTCATCTACACCATTGGAAATCTTGTCTACTTCGGTCATATGGGCTTGAGCAGGCTTCTTGCTTGTTCTTCTCTTGTTTTTGCCTTTGCTACGACAATCTTTGGCCCGATGTCCCTCTTTGTCACAGATGTAACATTTGCCATTAAACTTGTATTTTTTATTTTTCCCCGCTTTAGAGCCTTGTGATGAACTTTCTCCAGAAGACTTTCGTTTCTTGGTTTTTGAAGCATGTTCCACCACATTTACCTTAGACTCCATAGGATGCTTACCAGCCTACTTTTCAGAATTGCGGTTGTCCTCCTCAATCCTCAAACGCACAATTAATTCTTCCATAGAAATTTCTTTGCGCTTGTGTTTGAGGTAGTTCTTGAATTCCTTCCAGCCTTTTGGTAATTTTTCAATTAAGGCTGCAACCTGGAAGGATTCACTGAGAGACATGCCTTCTGCGTGAATGTCATGCAGAATGAGTTGGAAATCTTGAACTTGGCTGATCACAGTTTTTGAATCAACCATTACAAAATCCAGGAATTTGCCAACCATAAATTTCTTTGAGCCGACATCCTTCATTTTGGATTTTTTCTCCAAAGACTCCCAAAGTTCTTTTGCTGTCTTGATACGACTGTAGACGTTGTATAATGTGTTGTCAAGTCCGTTCAAGATGTAGTTCCGGCAAAGGAAATCAGCATGTTTCCAGGCATCAACCGCAGCAATCACTTGCCGGTCGGTTTCATCCTCTTTCAAAATAGGAGCATCCTCACGGAGGAAACGAGCCAGCTTTAGAGTTGTAAGATAGAACAATATTTTCTGTTGCCATCTTTTAAAGTCAGTTCCTGAGAACTTCTCTGGCTTTTCACCGTGATTTACCGGTACTGTTACAACAGGAGAGGAGGTTGGCGTCATTGCAGCCACCACAGTAGTACTTGTTTGGGCATTAGTTTCAGTAGCCATCAATTCTAATTTATAAAACAGAATTATAATTAGAATTTACACTACACAGAAAATTAAACCAAATTCATAGAATTAAATTCTGTAAAAAATAAAAGAAACATGAATGTAACTTTTATTTTCCAATTAATTTGGAAATAAAATAAAATTTTATTCAACCAAATTAATTCCACACAGGAAATTAAATTCTGTAAAATAAAAGAAATAAAATAAAATTTTATTCAACCAAATTAATTCCACACAGAAAATTAATTTCTGTAACACTTCAATAATTAAAATACTAAAACAGAATTTTAAGTAAGGAAAACTCAAAAAATAATTTCTAAAACCCAAAATTAATTTCTGAAAAAATTCCACAAAAATATATTCTGAATTGTTAATGACACCAGTATCGTACTACTAGTTGTCAAAGAAAATAGATAGTATATTACTACTATCTGTCAAATAGCATATAAACACTATTTGTTTTTCCAACCAGAATATTATTTTGAAAATCCACAGAAAATAATTTTCTTAAAAGAAGAAAGAGAAAATGAAACAAACGAAAAAATTCTGTAAAACAGAATAAATTCGTATCTGTCTTAAGATTGTTGGAACAATCTTCTGTGTAAATAAAATAAATGGATACAAAGTCAAACAAAACAAAGTAAAACTTACAGAATTTATTTTGTTGAACCGAATTAATAAATAAAGACCAAGTCGAGTGTGTAACACTCTGTCCTTAAGACAGATTCGCCCCGCTACGGTGCTTAGGGTTGAGTGGCGTCTATCTCCCAGGATACAATGATTTTAACCAATTTGTAGTAGCACTCCAAAACAAATTGTTCGGCGAACCAAACCTGTGTTCTAACTCTCTAATTATTTAATCTAAAACTAATATATGAAGAATAAATTCACTAGAGCAAAATCTAGACAGCAAAAAAGGAATTATGCAGACTAATTTTCCATAATTCTAGATTGCTGGAATTATGGTTGTATTTATAGGAAAAAGTCTCTGCCCCGAACAGGTTCCAAAAGAAGTGAAAAGGTACTCCAATTAATTTGAACAGGTGCACAGTGACATATCCGTTGCTTTGAACACTTTTTCAAAATGTTTGAAAAAGGTACCGTTGCACTTTTGAACACACTTTATTCGAACAGTTTTTCAACCTTTTTGAAATATGTATCCGTTGGAGACAAAGTTCAAAACTGTTGGATATATATTATATTAAACTATTTGAATAGTTTAATTACTAAAGGTAGAAGTACAAATTTTAGAAAACCACTTAGGAATTCAAAATTTGAAAAAATCCCACAATAATTTTTTATTGAAAAAATTCGAAAGAATTTTATCTAAAAAATTAATGTTAGACCTGAAAACGACGTCAACTTCCCATTCACTCAAAAATGGTTTTGACGTTCCGTCTTCATCGTGTGACTTGCCACGCGGCAAGGAACACTTCACTTCTTCGGACCCACCACCAAACACTTCACCTCTTCGGACCTACCCCAAAAGACGTTTGAGGCCCACTCAAAATTGGGCTAAAAAATATGCCTATATTAAACCATTTTTCCAACAGAATCAAGTCAATAGTTGTTCTGCCAAATGAATGTTCTAAATGATAGAGGAAGTCTATTTCCAAGTGACCCCAATAATGAGGAGGCTACTAAGGAGGAAAATAGAAGAAAACTCAACGAGAAACTTCATAACTTGAAAAGTAGTAAAGGGAAAGTTTGAATCCTTCTTTGTTGTAAGAGCTGTTTTTTTCCCTTTTGCAGGCTTAGTTTCGTGTCCTTCGGTGGGAGTAGTTAGTTTGATTATGTTTGTGCTCCCAATAGGATGTGTGTTGGACTTTATTATATATCTTCCTTTTTTTTTTTTTCTTTTTTTTTTTCTTTTTTGTTATAAAATTACTTAACCCCCTCCAAAAAAAAAGAAAAAGAAAGAAGAAGTTGTTGCTAGACATACATGTCAAATATCATCTTTAAATATTTCACTATTGTTAAAATTTAAAGTAAAAAATTAATTGGAAACCATCTTATTTTCTTGGGTTACTTACACTTACATCCCTTGAGATTTGAAAAAAATACAGTTAACCTCACAACTTTGACATAATTACACTAACCTCCCTTTTAATAAGGTTAAAACGATCAAAATTAATGCAAACGGTAGGAAAATACTAAAAAAAGTAAGTTAAATATACATTTTAGTATAAAAGATATGACTATATTATTTTTTTTTATCCATACGACTAACGAATTACTGATAAAAATGACCCAAATATTATGTGAATTATGTCAAAAGTGCGGAACTAACTGTAATTTTTCGAAACGTAAAGAAAAGTGAGTGTAATTTACCCTATTTTTTATGGATAGGTATGTTTGTGTATACCCATCATATATGCCTCTATCAACTCCCCTAGGTTTTCCCTCTTTGTATTTGTTTATGTGGTCTTTTTTATGTGATTTATGTGTTTGATTGTTGGACTTGTGTTATGTTTATAGTAACTTATTATTAGACTTTCTCACATAATTAGATATCTAATCTGATATAAATCTCATAATTTTTTAATATTATTTTTTACCCATTGACAAAAATTATATCAAGAATTGACATAAACAAATAGAATTAAGTTATTCAAAACTCAAGATTTCATTCAATGAATAGTTACTAGTCGGACAGTTAATTTTGTCACTCAATTGACTAATTAATAATCATGAAGTTCATAAACAATTGGTGCCCATCAGATGGTGGCACCTCAGTCCTCTTTTGATATTAAACAAAAGAGTAGGTGAAGTTTTGCGCATATATTGCCAAACAAAATAATCTGAAAATCGTTTTCATTCTGCGACATCTCTACTAGCCTTAATGTTGAGAATTTATGAGATTTAACCCTACAAAATATAAAAGTTTTCAAAATTATTTTTTTTATGGGTAAATTACACTTACACCTCTTGAAATTTGGATTTAATACATATTACTCATGACATTTGAAAAATTACACTAACCCCACGTCATTGTAATTATTTAGACGGAATAAAGATATTGGATTCATGCACTCTCTCTTTTTTTGCTTTGCTTTACTTCCTCTTTCTTTTTTTTCTTTTTTTTCATTTCATTTGCGTTACTTTTTTTTTTTTTTTCAATGTAATTTTCTCTTTTTCTCTAATAGGAGTTATTGCCTTTTATATAAGTAGAGAGTTTGTGAAATGAGACTATTAACCACAAGGGTAAGAATATAATTTCCAGAACATCATGGGGTCAGATGTAATTGGATCAAATCTCAGGGGGTGTCAGTGTAATTTACCCTTTTTTTTATCTTCAAAATAAAAATTTTGTTACAAAAAATATTAGTAAATCAATTCATGTCGTTAGAGAGCCGTCCCTAAAAGGTGGTCCCAAAAAGTTTTTTTTTTTTAAAAAAGAAGATTTTCAAAAATATGCTAATAATTGCATTTAAAGATAAAATAATTTTGTGCCAAAAAGATTAATTTTTTTGGGTTAAAATTTTGGTCCTAAAAAAGAGCTGTGGTTGGGAGCTCGAATCCGAGCTCCCCCGAATCCCCCGAATTTCATTTTTTTTTTTTTTTTTTCTTCAACAGGAAGAAGAAGAAGAAGACGGAGGGGGAGGGGGAGGGGGACTGGAGGGGGCCTAGAAAATGGGCTGGAGGCGGAGGGCTGGAGGTCGTCGGCGATGGAGGAGGCGACGAGGCATGGCGCGGCGACGGAGGGCAAGGCCGATCGGCGACGGAGGGCTGGACGATGGCGATCGGCGACGGATTTGCGACGATCGGCGGCTGGCGGGGCGACGATCGGCGGCTCTCTCTCTCTCTTCTCTCTTCCCCTCTGCTTCTCCCTCCCTCCCTCTGCTTCTCTCGCCGAAAATGGAAGAAAAAAAAAAAAAAAATCCCCAAAACGACGTCGTTTTGGGGATTCGGGGGATTCGGGAGAGCCAAATTCGAGCTCCCGATCATTTTTCCCTAAAAAAATAGTAACTCGTCACTAATTACATGTCCAATTTCTACATTAAAAATACAATAAGAATATTTTTGGCAATTAAAATATTTCATTTCTCTCTAAAAAGTGATTTTATCTCTAAATTTTTATTTATAAAATCTTAATTTGTTGTATAAGGTTAAGTATCGTGGATTATCTCAATAGAAAAGCAATGACATAAAATACTGTAAGTTACAATATTTTATCTTCTTATGTCACATCGCATCATATCATATCATATATAAATAAAATTGTATCTTTTTACTAACAAGTCCTAAGAAGACACCACATCCTTTCTAATCTTTAAAACTTCACCAAGTGTCATATCATATCATATATAAATAAATTGTATCTTTTTACTAACAAGTTCTAAGAAGACACCACATCCTTTCTAATCTTTAAAACTTCACCAAGTGTCCTTTGAAAATTGAAGAAACATTTATATCTTTCAGGCATTTTCTTTTTCTCTTGGATTCTTTTCCTCCTCTCTCCCCTTATTTCCCTCAATGTTGGCTTAATTTTCCTTTGAAGATCAAATTAAGTATTGGAGCATTCCAACAAGCATTGATAGGGCCAAACTTAAATAATTTGGTGCTTGTACTACATACAAGTTTATTAAACTGAATTCGAACCAAGCTCAAAAAAAAAAACAAAAAAAAAAAAAAACAAAAAATCAAATTATGTTTAATTTTAACTCTTTTATTTACATAAATAAATTAATCTGAAATTTAACAAACAACTTCAATAAGTTAGTTATTTTACAACTCAACTTAATTTTCCAGTTTGTCATGTAATATTTGCGAGTGTTATTTCAGTAAATAAAGGTGAAGTCAAGGGCTATTCACAGAGAAAAGTCGGGCAGAGCAATGGTAGGTGGGCAATGACTGACGCTATTAGCACTGATTAATTATTTTGGACCCCTAACTTTTTAATTTTTTTATTTATTTTTATTACAATAATAATTTTAAATAAAATTATTAAAAAGGATTTCAATAATTTGGATATCTCATCTCACAATTAAGCTACACACCCACTACGTCATGAGTTAGGATTTATAAGAGCACTCACCTCTATCATCACGCATTCATCTTCCTTAAATCTCACCTTCAAAACATACCCACCCTCAAAACCTTGAAAACCCTTTAACAGCAATATTTTCGGCGGCAATAGTGTCAACCATTTGATTATATACACTTCTCCGGCAATGATAATGAGTGGAAGTTTTTCCTACAATTACAACTCCATGAGACAAGAGGAGTACAACAATAAAAACTTAGAAGAGGTTCATAAATTTGATGATATTCTTAGCTTAGAGGAGATTGGTCTTATAAGGGTAAGTGTCTTGAAAAAAATGACAAAAATAATAAAAATTGTTTGTTATTTTTTCAGGACTGAATTTCTGAACATATGATTGAAATTCGAAAACACAAGCCCAAACGTTGTTTATTTGTTCAGGAACAGGTAACCGAACATTTCTTTTTTGTTTAGTCACAAATAGCCGAAGCAACAACAGAAATAGGCAAACAAAGAATGTCAGACCACCCTTGGGTGGTCGATCGGCCGATTGACCAGGGGGTCGAATGATGGGTGAAATCCTGCCCAGTTTTGCTCACACAGAGAGCATACAAGTACAATGAGGCCATGGATGAATGACAAAAAACCAACAAGAGAAGTATGAAAGTGGATTGTGCTGTGTGTATTAAAAAAAAAAAAAAAAAAACTGATTGATAAACCTCGTAATGAAGTAGAAAAAAAACTTCTTAATTACCACAAAATTTTTCCACTGATTTTGGGAGGTTCCACCGTCGTGAGTTTTGTTAAGGTTTTGGAAAAGAGGCTTTTTGGGGTGTGGGGGTGTGTATTTGAATAGGTGAAATGTTTTTACAAGAATAATTTTGGTATTATCTGGGGGGGGGGAAGAAATTTTAAAGGTTTTACAATTTATAAGTAAGGTCCGAAGAAATGGGAGATCCAAAATAATTGATGTGGTGCTAATAGCAGCACTTGTGGGTAATTCTATTTGCATGCCATACAAACTCTTGATATACTTCACAAATGGTGTTCACATTTATATTTTTAAACAAAAATCAAATATTCAGATATAAATTTATGAACATAAAACAGTTGTTCAGATATAAACCGTTGAACAAAATGTGTATTTGAACAATTTATTTTTGTTCATAACTTTAAATCCGAACATTTAACTTTTGTTCGGAAGTATATATCCGAATTTATGGTGTGTAGTGAGAGTTTATATGGTGAGCAAATATAATTTCCCAACGGAAGGTCTATTTGGAGATGAGTATGTTATGAGTAATTCTATTTCCACGTATCGATTCTGCTTAGTTTACACATTTAATGAACTTTTTCTTTAATATAATTTTATTCTAAAATAAAAATGCCATAATACCCTTATCTTTTTCCACCCAATCCTATTTTTGAAACACCACAACCATTCTTTCATCACCAGTGCCACCTTTCTCCTTTGTCATCCCCTTTCGTTGCCTATTTCCTTTCCTACTTATGAGCACCTTTCATCATGAACCATACACTACCACAATCCCCCCGCCATGAACTACCCACTTTTAAGGTTGACTGTGGAGGTCTAAGATGGAAGGGTAGCTGAGAGTGGCAACAGTAGTAGTACTGGAGGGTTGAGAGTGACAACAACAACAACGAAAAGGATAGGTAGATGGAAAAAAAAAAAAAATTAGAGTTTTGAAATTGAAGATGAGGATATTATTAAAAATAGATGTGCACTATGATTTTTTGTTTGTTTGATGTGTGTAGTAAAAATGTGTTCATTTAAATATGTGCATTGAGAATAATTGGCATGTGAAAGAAAAAAATTGCATGTAAATTATTTGCCACCTCAAATTTTTTTTAGACCCATCTGTAAATAATATTTTTTATTACAATTTCACCCTAATATAAAATTTCAAACCTACCCTCATCCTAACCCTTGAAATCACAACCACAGCATTTAAAATCCTCACCCTAGTCCTCTCCTCTAGTCGTTGCCATCACCATCTCTAGCAACCCTCCCACACAGCTTCCCCGCCAAAGGTGACTACGGGGTTGGTGGGTGGGAAGAGTTGGTGGATGACGGGGTAAAGTGACTCCAAAAATTAAATCAAAAGTTGTAAGTGACACCAAAAAAGGTGGGGTTGAAAGAAATTTGATAGATGCACTCTTTGGAGACTCACCGACCTAAAAGTTGTTTGATTGTTGCCCTTGGAATGGTCACGTTTAGCTTTTTCTTAAATTTTAAAGTGAGAAGTTTTGCTTTTCTTTAACTTTGAGCCTCTACCTAACTTTTCTGCCCCACCACATAACAATGACATTCAAATAGTTTTTTATTTTTTGTTTTGATTTTGATTTTATTTTTTTTAATGTGCCAAATATAAGAGCAGTTAGTCATTCTATCACAATGTAATGCCGTGAAAGCCCGTCCAACTATGCATTATGTGGCCTCACACAAATGTGTAATGAAATTATTCTGTGTAGTTGTTTAGTGCAATTTATTAAGATTATTTATTTATTTATTTTAAAATTTTATGTCAAAATATTTGATAAATAAATGTATTTTTTTTTATAGTTTATGAGATAAAATTAATTTAAATAAATTTAAAAATAAAAGTTTATGGCGGAGTTGGAGAGATATGCATTTACCTTCTTATTTTATAGAGAGAATAAAGTGGTGTTTAATAAAATTTAAAACTGAAAACTGAATGTTGAAAGTTAAATATTAAAAATTGAATGTTAAATTTTTTAAATTGAAAAGTTGTTTGATAAAAATTAACTACTCAACTAAAACAAATTATTTGATATATACAAGATTAAATTTAAAATTTATTACTTTCAAATTGTAACTTCCAATTTGTATATTGTAATAGTGGCGTAAGTGCCAATAGCAATGGTGGTGAAGGTAAAAAGATAGTGGTTATGGTGATGGTAAAGTGGTAATATAGTGGATGTAAAAAGAGATTGTAGTGGTAGTGTAATGATGGTGGTTGTAACGTCCTTATTTTCATGATCTTGATTAACATTAAATAATCTCACATTCATTCATTTATTAGACATCATCATGTACATACATGCTTGATATAATAGAATCCGCAGCAACCAACAAGCTTTCATTATAACAAAATAACTTCCCCTCCATTGTTTTTCATTCATCAACATATATCAAAATTTCCAAAAGATTCACAGGTATTAATACATTCAAGATATTCCTATTCTAAATCTATAGCATGTGAACTTCTATTACAACAAAAGAAATAGCAAGTAGATGCCTTATGGGCTTACATCATAACCTTGTGACAAAAAGAGGTTTGACCCAAGACAATTTAACTCAAAAGCTTTACCAAAATTAACAACACAAAAAGAAGCATTTGTGCTCCAATTGCTCCAATCCTTCAACGAGGAGGAAGCATCTCATTGGCACCTAAATTTTTTTTTTGCCACTAAGAGATGAGCACAACGCCACTTAGAGATAACATTACAATAGTATATGGGATTACCATGTATACAATCAGGAATGCATATGATGCAATGTCATGTCAAAACGTTTTCCTTTCTCATAATGCAACAATGCAACTCCTTCAAAAATGGAACAAGTTCCGCATCATTCATAAACCAAATTATTAAATCATAAATAACATCCTGGAAATCCCTAAGTGATGTGTCTGCAAGTAGTCTATTTAGAACTACTAAAAGTCCACATTTACTGGCTATTAACCAGAAGGGCAGTTGGGCACCTGACTCCGCACGAGTGTTCGACTTACACCGAGGACCTCAAGCCAACTTAAACAATTTGTAAACATTTCTACAAATCCCAGATTTAACCAAGTTATTTACTTTAATAATTTAACAAAATTCTAAATCATTTTCCAAAAGATCCAAAGACAAATTCCTCAAAATATGTTCAACAATACAAATAAGGAAACATGTAATGCAAATGAGATGTATGAGTTCAAAAGTCTCCATTTCCCTAGCTTCCAAGTATTGCTACAATAATCATGCAACCCTTCACCGGTTATCCAAAACAGTTATCTCTATCAAGTATTTCAAAATTGACAATACTAGAGCATAACTAAATCAAGTTCATCACTATTACTATTAACAATTTTCAAATGTTCATTTGTTACAAAATAGTTCCAACAACCCAACAATAGTTCATTTCCAAAGAGATCTTCCATCCTCGTCACAAGTTTTCATTTTTCTAAAACAAATCTCAACACACAATCAAAATCTCTAACTTTACCTATTCTAGGGTTTCCATAAAAATCCAGAGCTTTCTCATTTTACAAGTCAAAACATGAATTCCAAAAACCAATTGTTAATTGAAAGGCTATACTTCAAAATTCCAAACAAAGAGATCAAGCCCTAGTTTTGACATCATGTATATCTAACAAAAATCCCAATAAATCCCAACATCCAAGTGTTTCAAAATATCACATACTCATGCAAATACACATATACAAGAGTAATAAAGATCCCTACCTCAAATATAGAAGAGGATGAGATAGCTCCAAAATCAAAAGTGACGAAACAAAGTTTTGGTCTGACTAGAACAAAACCCTTGACGAGCTCTACATTTTAACCCAAAGGAGTAAGGTGAGAAGATGGTCCCAAGTGAGTATAATTGAAACTTGTGCGAAAAAGCAAAAGCTTAAAAAGCAAAAATGGTGGGTTTAGTGTAGGGAGAGAAAAATAAAGAGAGAGAAAAGAGAAAAGTAAAAAGAAATAGTGCCTTGAGGGTATATTTATAGTATTAGGTCAAAGGTAGGATATTTCCCGAACTCAACAAACAAAACAAGTCAAAATCCCAAAAAGAAAAGCCAAAAACATGGTTAAAATTTTCTGCACTTTCCACCAAGCGTCGATACCCAAAGAGGTGATGTCGACACTGTAAAACAGTGGTGAAACACTTCTTTAAAGACAGACCAAGTGTCAACACCCTCCAACCCAAGTGTCGACCTATAAACCAGTAGCAAAAGAAAGAAAAGAAGAAGCAAGTGTCGACACCCAGAAGGGTGGTGTCGACCCCAAAAACCGTGAACAAAAGGGAAGAAGAGTGCAGAAGGAAAGTGTCGACTCTCTGAAGCCTAGTGTCGACACCCAGAATAGAATTTCAAGATTCCCAAGTCACCTTTCAACAAAACTAAGAGCGAAGGAACACTTCTAACAAGTTTAAATCAAAAGTCGCTCCACCACTACAATGATACAACAACTCAAAAACCCAATAATAAGGAGTAATAGAAATTAAATATGCTTTCAAAAGGTTTTAAAGAACACTTAACTCTTCTCTAACTAATCTATAACTCACACATACTAACCACTCGTGTAACAAACTCTCTAACAGTTCACACTTGTGCAATTACAGATATTGACAATGGAGCTGGCTTATAGCTAGTCTTCACTGAGCTGCACCCTGACCTGCAACTAAGCATTGGCTGTGGCTAAGCATTGGATTGAATATCCTCAACACAGTGGTAACTATGTTGCCGGTGTTGTGGTAGTAATGAAAGATGTCAATGTCTATGCAACGATGACAATAACGGTGGATATTAATTGTGGTAGTGATTGTGGTGGTGGTAGTGGCAGTAGTTGTAGTGGTAGGGATGAAAGGTTGGTGGCGGTAGTAGTAGTTATAGTGACGGTGGCAATAGTTGTTGGGGATCGAGGGGCACACCAGGGACACAAACAAGCAATAACATAAGAGTTTTAACGTGGTTCGACAATCCATCTGGGCTTTGACATTCACTCACGTCATTTTATGACTTCCAAGTTCTATCAAAGAGGGGCAACTGTAGACACCCCATTTTTGACCGACCTTAAGACTTGGGCGTTACTAATGGTTTCTTTGGTGGTGAGAGTTGTGCAGTGCAAAGGTTCGATTTCTTCAGCAAGAGGAGAGTCAAATCCCAACCTCACACCCCATTTTGGACCAAAGCTATTTTGGATGGTTTTTAGACCTTAAAACCCTCTCTTTCAAAATATTTTTTAAATAAAGTTCCTACGATGTTCCGACGCTCGCATTTTGTTAAATGTTGCGCTTTTCGGTAAACCGAGCAAGGACAAAGTGGAAGTGAATGAAAGAGAGATGAACTCTTTGAAAAATCTTTCAAAACACCTTGCTTAGGGGTTTAGAGTTGAAGAAAATAGGAGTGGAGAGAAGAAACTTAGTTGAGAAAGAAGTTGGGCATGAATCGTTAAGAGAGAGACGAGTGGTCCTTGCCAAATCGGGCCTTTCCTTTTGTATACTTAGATTTAAGCTATGAGGCCACCACTGTTGGAAAGAAGACTTCTGGGGCTTCATTTTACACTCAAGAATCTTCTAAAGCTGAGTCCGGATGGGGAAGATATGGTTGGTTGAAGTTGGGCATCAATCTGGGTAGGATTGAAACTGAGCGGCTTCACCAAAACAAGCATAACTTTTTTCACAGTTAGAATTTTGATGCAAGGCTCCCACCATTGGAAATCTTACTTCCGGGGCTTCAATTTGGACACAAGAATGACCTGAAAAGGAGTCCATATGAAGGAGTTATGCCCGTTTGAAGTTGGACCTACAAAGTAGAATTTGCTATCGACCACAAATGTGTGCAGTCGGCCAAAAAAAGTAGCAGATCGGCCATCACAAGTAGCAGATCGGCACCAAATATGGCCGATCGGCCAAGAGTGACCCAAATTCATTTTTTTTGAAGATATTTCTCCTCCAGCTATTTCCAGCTTGCTCCAGCTGTCCCAAATCAGATATTTTCGACCCAAGTTGATATTTTGCTATATATGAGAGCCTTATATCTCATTTTCAAGGGAAGAACTTCTTAAGCAAGTTTGAGAGCTTCTCTCACTAAAAACTCCCTCTCTCTCTACAATTTTCAGAACTTAATCTCTGCCTCTCTCTCTAGAGCCTCTCTCTCTTGCTCTTTTGTGCATAGAAGTGCATAGAAGTAGAGAAATACTTCTAGTTGGCCTAGGCATCCTTCATCAAAGTTGCATATCTATGGGCTTAGATCCCTTGGAGCTTATTTTTGGACTGTTGGAAGGTCATTTGAGCCAACAAAAAGGCCATTTTGCTGCTATCCTTCAAGGGTAAGCACCTTTCCTCTTTTGTATTTGTTTTGCACACTTGCTTCACCATCTTTTCACACTACTTTGGGGCTGTTTTTGGGGTGGTGTTGAACTACAAAAACCTCTATTTTTTCTCTATTTTTCAGTCCTAAAAGTGTTGGTTTGTGCCTTGGTTGGCTAGGGGGTTGTCCTCCATTTTGCTCCTTGGCTTGTCAGGCCTTGTGAGCTAACTTTCAAGCTTTTCAAACAACTTCTTTTTGGCCTTAAAACCACTGAATTCCAGAGGAATTTCAGTGGTAGAAAACTTGTTTTGAGGCTCAAAATAGGAGGGGGTGGTCCCCCCTCCTCTTGTCTTGTTAGCATGTGTTGATGGCCAACCAAAAGAGCATGCATTTCTATCTTCTTGAGGCTTTGTTTAAGCTCATTTTTGTGACTTTCCAGATCTGTCATAACTCTGTTTTTGGCTGTCTTGGTCACCCCTTGCATGCTTCTTGTACTTGTAGTATAATCCTACTTATAGCTTTGCAAAGGAGCATGTCTTTCTAGCATGTTTTGGCTCTATCTTAGCATGTTTAGGGCCTTATTCTAACATGGTATAACTTTGTTTTGGGTTGGTTTGATTGTCTCTTGCATGCTTAATACACTTGTAGTGTAATCCTTGTAAACTAGTCTTGTATGCTCAAGGTTTTGGCTCATCTTTCTAGCATGTGTTGATTCCATTCCAGCATGTTTTTGGTCATTATTTAACATGTCATAACTTTGATTTTGGTTGGTGGAGTCACCTCATGCTTGGTTTTGGTAGGTGTAGTGTAATCCTCCTTGTTGGCCTTGCATGCTCCATGCTTCATGCCTTCATGCTAGCTTGTTTTGGCTGTACTCCATGCATGTTTTGGCCTTGTTTTGACCTGCCTCGGGACTGTTTTCAGTCATCTTGGCTCTTTGGGGCTTGCTTGATATGGCTATGGTGCAAGTCCCTTTGCTACCCTTAAGCTTTGAGCCTTCTAGCATGCTATGCTTGTGTTATGTGCATGATTTGGCATCATTCCTTACATGATTTCAGAGCATATTTCATTGCTACACTCTCACATTTTTCACTCCTTCAATGTGTTTGAGAGTTGTGCTCTTATGCCTAGTTGATGAGCCATCACATGAGCATGTGTTCTTAGCCCTTTTGTGCCTAAGTTTTGGTGTGTTGGCCATTATTTTGGACCCTCCTAGGTCTGTCCATATGCGGTTTAAGTCCATTGAGTGTTGCATTACATAGCTCTTGTGTCTTGTCCTTCACTTGCCATGCTTATATTGTTTGCATGTTGTTGCATTGCATTATGTTTGCATGTTGTCACATTTGCATGTTGTTAGCATGTTGTTGCATGCTCATGTTGTTTGCATGTTGCATGTTGCATTATGTTTGCATGTTTGTTGCATTGCATTTTGTTTGGATCGGATGTTGATCCAAACACAAGAAATGAAGGGCGTTTCATACTTGAAGTGATGAAACGCGCCTCATTCCTTGGTTGCCGACACCTTTGATCATGCATGATAAGGTGGAGGTTTATCGAGTCTTATGTGTTATTTGTGTGCATTCATTGACATTGATTTGTGCAACTTGGCCTCTTTGGCCATTATGCATTGAGATGCGTGATTGATGGCTCAAGAGCCGAGCACTATACTCCTTTGAGCATTAGACATGATAAGGAGTGTGGTTGCACACATATTTTCTTGCAAATATACTGCCATGCCTCTGTTAGTGCTCTGTTACAGCAAAAAGAGAATTTGCAGGAAGCGGTGGCCGATCGGCCATCAGAGCTGTCGACCGGCCATCAAAGTCTACCGATCGGCTATCAATTTGGCCGATAATCATTTTCTTTGGCCGATGGCCATTCCTCTTGGCCGACCACCCATTAGAGTGTTCATAAGGTGGGTCAGAAGTACCTTGGAAGTTGGCACAATTTTTAGAAGTCCAGAACAGTGCAAACAGAGGCATCATGAGGCACGGTAGTGGATTTCCGAGCGAAGCCGACCGAGCATGCATACACCCCTCCCCGCGAGGCCATTTTTACCGCTTTACTAGCTAATTGTAGTTAATTACTTGTTTTGTAATTAATTAGTTTAATCTGTGTTGTAATATTCTAATTAGCTTAGTATAGCTAGTTTCAATTCGGTTTGTAATTAATTAGCTTAGCGTAGCTAGTTAGTTGATTCATTCGGACCCTCCGTCGAGAGGGCACAACTGTTGTAATAAGTGTGCGTGTGTGTGATGTATGTCTTCCAACCCCATTTCTTTTTCCCTTTTTACTTAACTGCTTTCGATGGTTAGTTTAGAGCATATTTCGATTAGCATACCTTATGCTTCGCATACGTGTATCATTCATCTGTCTTGCATGCACCGGGCTTGGCGCATCATACAAACTGTATTGTATTTCAATACCAATTTGAATACATGTTATCTAGTTGCATTCACATGACATCTTAGAATAGCCGAGCCTATCTTAGTTGCATTTTGCATGTTGCATTAGGCATCTTAACATAGCTACGATCATGCATTGATTTCTAACATAGCTTTTGTTTTGGCTCAGAGTACTAGGTAAGCTTTTATGCTTTAGCATCCTTGCATGTGTGTAAGTGACTGCCATGATAGCATACTTGCCATGAGGCTATGTTCTTAAGTGATTAACTGCATGAATGCCTGTGGATAAAGGTTTGATTGCCTGAATTGGAACAATTCATCAAAATGTGCGTTTTAAGTCCACTTGAAGTGGCAAAATCATGTTTTTTTCTAAGCCCACTTGAGGGTGGCAAATCTGCGTCTTAGCCTACTTGCGAGTAGCACTTCCAAACCATTTTCGAGAAACAAACATGAGATGTTTTGTTCCAATTCTTGCGATTGAGTCTATACTTGTGTGTTGTGCGCATCACATAGTAAGCTAGCTAATAAACCGGAATAAGAACACGTGTTTTCAAAAACAGCATATCATGTTAGTAGAGGCCGATCTTTGATCGGGCGAGCGGGGGTGCTCATTTTAGGACCTTCCCCTCTCGTACCCAAGTTCCCGAGCCGAGACAACTTGGTGATGACGGACACGTGGCCCTAGGCACGAGTCAGGGTTTCCTAAATTTTTCAAAACAAAATATTTAGGTGGCAACTCTGAAATCTGGCAAAGCAGTCCATGTTTGACACTTCTTGATTAAAAATTGATTTTCCAAAATGATTTTCCAGATTTAGACTCTTTGGTGATTTATCAGTCTTACATTGTACTTTGTGAGATTAGATCCAGAACCGTGACAGGAGTCCGAACTGTAGTAGCTAAGAAAAACGATTCGCGCCCTCGCACGCGGAGCGAAGTTCTGGGCGGTCTATACCTATGTCCACGGGAGCGATAACACTATATATTAATAAGAGGAGGATTACACACTCAACTCACACTCTGTTACAATAAATAGCTTACTCTCTCTGTCTCAGATAATACAGACACTGCTCTTGTATATCACAGGTATTGCTCTCTCTTCCACTCCACTCGGCCCTCCTCTTCACCTCTATTTATACACATAATGGAGAGGTGTGATTGGTCACCACCTACCTCTTCCACTAGCTTCATCCACTAGCTAGTGGGTTGGTGGAGTGGGAGAGCCACCTTCTATTGTCCATAGTGGAGCTACCATTGTGTTGAAATCTAACAAATCACCCCCTCAACCCATATGAGGTGATCCACAATAGCACCCCCTGCTTAGAGTGTCCTGCACCCCCTTACTGGGGTGCCATGCAAAGCTTACTTTGCAACTCTTTGTGATTGCATCTCTCCCTTCCATGCAGTCTTGGAGAGATCGCAATATGTCTCTAATTCAGGAGCAAAAAAAACTCTTTTCTTTCGTGGGACGTGCTTTGCTGTCTTGGTCTCTTTGCTCTGAGCTTTCTTCAAAATTGGCTGCAATGGCTCCGTTTTGTGCACCTTCGAACTGCTTCCATGCGTTCTTGTACACTTTGGTTGCCATGTCTGCTGAGCCCTATGTCTTTTTGGTACGTGTCTTGTACTTCTTGTCCGGTAAGTGACAGTAGCTCCTTCTGTCACAATCTCTTCAACAAGTTTATACAGATTCCCCTCTAGTCGTCCATGTAGCATCACCGTGTCTCCATGGATAACTTTGAGATTTCCTTTACTAGATGAGAAGTTGTAACCCTTCAAGTCTCGCATACTTAAGGAAATTAATTCGTGTTCAATCTCGGCACGTGTTAGACTCCATCCAACGTGAAAATTTTTCCATCCTCCATTCGGAGCCGTACTGTTCCTATGCCAACAATCTTACTCATAGTGTTGTTAGCCACACGGACAATACCTCCGTCTTTCGCTTGGTAGGTGAAAAAAAGTTTCCTGTCTATGCATATATGGTATGTACTTCCAGAATCTAAAATCCAATCATGTTTCATTATACTCGACGAAACTGTGAGTACATACTTATCCTCAGCATCCACTACAGTAATGACATTTGATGAGCTTTGCACAGTCTTTAATGAGGTGATCCTCCTGATCACAGTAATAGCACTTTCTCCTATAGCCCGGCCTTGATTGCGAACGTCTTCTAGATTTGTATCTACCCTGCCTATCATTGGACCTGCCTCTACCTTGCTCATTTTTTGATGCAACCAAGGCATTTCCTTCTAGGTACTTGCTACTTTCCTTTTTCTTCATTGCCTCATGAGAAATAAGCGTAGCAACCACCCCATCTAGTCCAAGAGTATCCTTCCCGTACAATAGAGTAGTCCTGAGATGCTCATATGATAAGGGTAAGGAGACCAGCAAGAAAATAGCCTTATCTTCCTCCTCGGTCTTCACCCTAATAGTATCCAACTCCATTGTGAGCTTGTTGAACTCATCCAAATCTTCTGTAAGGTTCGCTCCTTCTGGCATTTGAAGTGTGTGTAGCTACCTCTTCAAAGATAACCGATTTGTCAAAGACTTTGATTTGTACCTCATTTCTAACTTTGCCCATAGCTCTACCGGATCTTCTTCATTGATGACTTCTTAGAGTGTGTTGTTCTTGAGATATAACTGGATCGTGCTATTTGCCAGTTCTCTCAACTCCTCCCACTTGTCATCTTGCATGTTTGCCGGTTTGTTGATGTGACAACCCTCACCTCTAATTACTGCTAAACGGTGACTGAACATGATAAGTAACTGATTAGGATGAAATCCTAAACTGATTGCATGAGTATGTTGTTTGATTTCATTTCTATCTGTTTGCCATTGATTTATCTGTTCATGTTTTAAGTTTTGAACTGCAAATTGAAGGCGTTATCGGCGGCCAAACTGGAATTGATTAGTGTTATATGTTAATTAGAATTTATGTGATTTTATGGTAGATTTAATTTAAATTTGATTTGGAATGATTAAATTGGATTAAATAACGTTAAACTACTTGAACCTAAGTAATTACAATTGTGCCATTGAAGTGGGCCACTTTGTTAAACCTTGTTGGAGCTTATTTCTACCTCATTTGTTCACCTTCTTGAGACCAACCGAAAGAGAGAGGGAGTTAGGAGAAAAACTTGATTTCACTAGAGTTTTGCTTGGAGACTTGAAGAATTTGGAAGAGAATTGTATATTTGAGCTTCTAGACTTGAAATTGAGGACCTAAGGTAGGATATTTATCCTTTAGTTTATGAATTCAAGTTGGTTCTTGCATGGTTCATGAGTCATTAGAGTTCTAAGTCAAGAATTAATTTGTAAGAGTTGAATTGAGGCTTAATTCATGCATGCATGTACACATTGTTGAGTTTTGAGGTTGATTTCATGGAAATCCTCACATGCATGTCTATATTGTAGCTATGGTCCATGAATTCATCATGTTTTTGAGTGAATTGACTCATTTGATCAAGTATTTGAAGCTTTGATTTCAATTGAACACTTGCATGTTACATGTACATTATGTTCATGAAGTTTTGTTTGGATTTGTGTTTAATTGAACTACCTTTGGGCTTTGATTTTGCAAATTGATCTTTGAAACATGTCATATTATGAGTTTTAAAGTATTTTCCAGAAAATTGGCCCAAAAGAATTTAATTTGATGCTTTAAATGTTGAATTTGAACTTGGAGGTTCAATCTGAAAATTCCAGATTTTGGACCCACGCTCGAGCGTAAGACTTCACGCTCGAGCGTACACTCTGAGTACATACATCCCGCTCGAGCGGGGAAAGTAACGCTCGAGCGTAAAATGCATGTATCCAGTACTTTTCATGTGTTTACAGTCCGCTCGAGCAAGGGAATGCACGCTTGAGCGAGGACTTGTATCTCACGCTCGAGCGAAGGTCGAGCGCCCATCGAGCGTGAATTGCATGCATCCAGTACTTTTGCTTGAGTTTACAGTCCGCTCGAGCGAAGGAAGTCACGCTTGAGCGGAGATCCTTTGTCTGCATGTCCGCTCGAGCGTAGAAAGACACGCTCAAGCGAGACCCCTGTTTTCTGAAAATTTTGGAAAGTGTTTTAAAGTGCATCTTTGTATGCTCTTTCCATCCTAGGCATTCCTAGGCCATGTTTAAGGCATCTTAATATGGATATTGATGTAGAACCACACCGAGTCAAAATAGGGACTAAGTCATTGATTCCCAAGTGTGTAACTTAATGTGTGTTCATTCTGTAACTGTGTAGGGTTGGCATCCGAGGACGCTCATTAGCTGCTTATAGCCCAGTGCTCTGTGAGTAACAATGTTGTAAAGATATGTTCAATTATGAATATTCTCTGAAAGATCAATTGTTCTGTTTATTGAAACATTATTGTTTATTGAATGAATGTTTGTCCTATTTGTAAACTGTATTTGTGGCATCCATAGCAATTTACTGTTACTGTATTGTTACTGCTACTGTCACAGAGATCTCTGTCGGTTCCCATGTTTGGAACCACTACTGTTTACTGTTATGATGGCCATCAACTGACTGTTCGGTCTGTTAAGACCTACTGTACTGTTTTGCTATTGGATGTACCACATATAATTGCTATGGTTTCTAAATGACTAATATGAATGTTTAATGACTGAAAGGACATTCATTCTTAACTCCTTTACACAACTGTTATTCACTGGGCTTTAGCTCACTGTTTATATTTATATGTAGGTGTCCAGGCACCGGATCGGAGTTAAGAGCGTTGGGTTAGCTCCCTTTTTGTCAAGCCGACCATCGCGCCTCACTTCGAGGTTCCATGTCAGTCCAAGCCAGGGCTTTTTGGGGTGTCTCAGTTCACCATTTTGCTTCTATTCTGTAATACTGTATAAGACTTGTACTGTA
Source organism: Camellia granthamiana (assembly GCA_036172215.1). Classification (NCBI taxonomy): domain Eukaryota; kingdom Viridiplantae; phylum Streptophyta; class Magnoliopsida; order Ericales; family Theaceae; genus Camellia; species Camellia granthamiana. Next base: position 87,010,166 of record CM069912.1, read on the forward strand.
CTGTGGTAATTAGGGATTTGGTCCCTAACCTGAATGTTGTACATTTGGTGTATATATATTTTGCTTATGAATGTGGATATGTTACAGAAAGTCTTTTTGCGTACAGACTGTCACAGCTCATTGGACATCTTTTATTACTGTTTTGGCTTCCGCCAGCCCCTGTACTCTGTATTACTGTCTTTACTGTTAAGCAGGCTTTTGGTAATCACGGATTACTGGCTGGTTACGGTACTAAACTCATAGGGACGGGTTTGGGTCGTGACAATTGGACTTTTTGTGAAGAGCTTTTACCAAGCCCTCTTGTGTAAGAATATTTTTCACCATTTGCTGCCACAAGGTAAAGTCATTATTACCATTAAAAGGTTCTATCATGAAACTTGCACCTTTTCCTGCCATTTTAAACTTGTTTCTTTTTACAAAAATTCTTATTTAAGAATCTGACCGTACGGATGTGTCCGGAATACTCCAAATAGTTGGAAAGTACTATTGGATTGTCAGAAACGGACTCCGAATGACTCAGATCAAGCCAAAAAAGTTTGGACAGTTCAGATCTGCAAAATCTGGTGCGGCTAAGAAGCACCGGATAATTCCTCCGGTTCGGTTGGCGTCAAGCTGACGTCGGCGGCTCGGCGGCGCGGCTTGGCAACGTGGTCAATGTAGCTTAACACTGGTCAACGGCTCCAGAACACGGCTTGGTGGCTCGGCTCCGGCTCGACTAAGTCAACGGCTCCAGTTCGGCTTGACGGCTCGACTTAGAGGCTCAACTCGGCTCAGGATGACGTCAGACTGACATCAGAAACACGCACACTTCACTCGTCTTCTTCCTTTTGCTGGCGCGTAGGACGCGTGGTGCTCGTGGGATTTACTCGCGTTCTTCTTATTGGTGCGTGAGGGCATGTGTGGGGTTCTTTGGAACTGTGGTTTGCATTTTTGAACTCCTCTCCTATAAAGCTTCCTCTTGGTATGCTCGAAAGTGGATTTCAGTCACTTCGAAATATGGACACTTTTGGAAAAAACTCGATTTTTCACCACTCGGGCTCTGATACCACTTGTCGGGAATCGAGGGGCACACAAGGGACACAAACAAGCAATAACATAAGAGTTTTAACGTGGTTTGGCAATCCAGCCTACGTCCACGAGAGCGATAACACTATATATTAATAAGAGGAGGATGACGCACTCAACTCACATTTTGTTACAATATATAGCTTACTCTCCCTGCCTCAGATAATACGGACACTGCTCTTATATATCACAGGTATTGCTCTCTCTTCCACTCCACTTGGCCCTCCTTCTCACCTCTATTTATACACATAATGGAGAGGTGTGATTGGTCACCACCTACCTCTTCCACTAGCTTCATCCACTAGCTAGTGGGTTGGTGGAGTGGGAGAGCCACCTTCTATTGTCCATTGTGGAGCTACTATTGGGTTGAAATCCAACAATAGTAACAGTGGTGGTCGTCGTAGCATTAGTTATAGTGATGAAGGTGGTGGCAATGGTATGAGTAGTGATGGTGGTGGTGACGGTGGCAGTGGCAATGGTAGGAGTGGTGGTAGTGATAGTGACGATGGCAAAATTATAACCATATATGTCAGCATGTATGCATAAATATTTATAAATTCAGTTAGAATTAAATAATTTTTTATCACTTAAATTTTTTTTTTAAATTTTTAGCCTATATTTTAAGAATTTAATTACATTTTTAAGTGATATTAATTATAGTTATCAAACGAATTTAACAAATTTTAATTAATAACTCTGTGAAGGAGAGTTAAGTGCAGCCAAGGCAAACAATGTAGTAGACTCTCTGATCTCGCTGAGATGCAGGGTGCTCACTGATGTCCTCGAGCATCTTCCACTCTTAGATTGCTAAATTGACTACCTCGCCGAAAGACTTCCCAAGCAAAATAAGGGCACTGATAGACTTTGTAATGGTTTCGATTAACATCAGTGGGAAGTATAGTATTCGTTTTTGTGGGATGTTCATCTAATAATTGTTTGGGTAAATTATTTTGATAGTCCTTATATTTTGTTTATTGTATCATTTTGATGTTTTTTATTTTTAATTGGTTCAATTTTAATTCTTAATTTTTGATTTTGTGTCAATTTGGTCCAATTGACAATAGTTAAATTATTTTTTTTTTATAAAAAATAATTACTAAGTTGCCTGAGATTAACTTGTTGAGTTGATCAAGTTTATAATTTTATTTCTGAAAGCATGACATATGCCACTCATTTGCACATTTTCATAAAATAATATTAACAATTATAATTAATTGGACCAAATTCAAAAATTTATCATCAAAATCAAATCAATTGAATATATGGACTAAAATGACATAAGGGCTATATATATATATATATTTTGAGAATATGAAAAACATTTATATTAAAAATAACAGCATACAGAACAAGACCCAAAGGGTCATACAAATCATACAAAAAAAGGGAAAGAAAAAAAAATGATAAAAAAATAATAAATCTACTAAAAAAACTAATTACGATCCAGGAAAGACGATCGATCTTCTCAAAAATGTGGCTTAAAAGTAAAATCTGCTTAAAAGTCCGCTATCCATATCCATATCGATATCGTCCCCGTCGTGGCTGCCACACTCCACCACCGCCGTTGGAAACTTAAATATAAAGCTGGAAGAGACCGAATTTTTTAAACTTCAAACAGAGGCAAATAAAAAGAGAGAGAGTGGAAGATCACGTGAGTAAAAACATCAACAGTAGGACCGTGTCGTTTGGACTGGTAGAGTTTAGTACAAGTCTCATCTCAATAATTCAAACGGTTTATTTTTTAGATCACAATATGTAAATCAATCATGAAAAAAATTCAGACGATTTGATAACTGTAACTATTTTATTTTATAACATTTATTTGCAAAAAAATATTGACAAATATTATTTAAAAATTAGACTATTTATTTTTTGAGAGACAAAAGTAATAAACTAACATGGTTATAATTATCATATCAACTTAATTTTTTTCATAAATAATCCACACGTCATGGTATATAAAAACGAACAATTCAAATTATCGAGACAGAACCATTGATAGTTTTATGGGACTGAACAACACAATTTAGTCAACAAAGTGGACTAAAGACAAACTAATCTCAAAAAATGAGAGCTATTATGTGCTAGTCGGATCCCATTTCCGACTCTCCTATTCGACTTCCCAACGATTAGGGACTATTATGGTTATGATCATGCTCAATTAGAGTTGTTATGTACCAGTGGGATCCAAGCCCTCTCCCATTACGTGAATAGAATGAAAATATTCATTTCATAATGTGAAAAAAAATCATACTAACATAATTTTATTGTAAATTATAAAACAGTGAAAAAAAATTTAAAATTTAAATTAATATAAGAATTATATATCATTGATTTAAAATTTAATAATGCATTATAAATTTACTGATAAATGGGGGGTGGTTGTATGACCGACACACTACTTTAGAAAAGAGATTCAAACTTGCAGCATATTAAACAAAGTATTAGTCTACCACGACTGAATTACTTTTACATTTGTTAATATATCTATATAACAATGGAAGGCTTGGTTTGAATTCAGGGGCTCAAAATTTATGTGTCAACATATGGATCATTAGATTGATTCAATCCAATGAGTGAAAATGTCTTACTCTCATTTGTCCTATTTGCACATTTCAATGGTTGAGATCAATTACCATTAACATCTAATGGTCCAAAATATAAGTTCTAAAATATCTCTCTCTCACAGGTACTCCTCTCATCTCAAAATCTCTCTCTCTCTCTCTCTCTCTCTCTCTCTTTTAAATTTTAAAATTTGAACACAGACTTTAGGCCCCGTTTGTTTGGAGAGTTAGAGGGGGATTGGGATTGGTAGTGAGGTGGGGACCCACTAACATTGTGTTTGTTTTGAGAGTTGGGAAAGGGATTGATAGTGAGCTCCAGATTATGAATTCCCTTGGGAAAGGGATTCTGATGGGTCTCCAAGACTTGGTATTAGAAAAATAGTCTGCCGAACTAGAAATTTTTTATTTTTTACATGTTGGGCATTTTTTTTTTTTTTTGAACATTAATGTTTAATTTTATGTATTTTTTGTTAAGTAAAAATCATTATTTTATTTGTTTTTTTTTCTGGAAATTTTTAATTTTTTTAAAATTTTTTACATGTTGGGCATTTTTTTAAAAACATAATGTTTAATGTTTTTGTATTTTTTTTATTTTATATTTATTTTATATAAAAATAATTTAACAATACGTACACTAACAACTATCATCAAAACAAGTACAATTTTACTTAATCCCCTCACTATCAATCCCCTCACTAACAATCCCTCCACTATTAATCCACTCACTATGAATCTCCTCTATTCTACCTTTGAAAACAAACAGGGCTTTAACTCTCTCTCTCTCTCTCTCTCTCTCTACCTCCATCGGAGCCCATTCCCGTGCTCTTCTTCAATTCCCTGTCAGAGCCTAACCCTTGCTGGAGACCCAACTCTAAACCACTTATCACTCTCTTCATCTTCTCTCTTCCTCCCTCTCTCTCTCCACCATACCAATCTTCATCAACAGTGGCAGCCCCAAACCGACCGAAAGAATCTAAAGGAAGAATCTAGTATAAATACTATTCAGGTGAGCAAACCAAAAGGAATGAAACCAAGCTTTTTCTATCTTTAACCCATCATGGATGGAGGTGTCTAATTTTTTTGGGTCCAACAACTATATTTCCAGCAAGTATATTTTTAAACCAAGTATATTTTTTTGAGTTTCTTCTAAATCTGGTAGTACTTTTTTGAGGTGTCTAATTATTTTTCTTGAGTATTAATTTTTTTGGGTCAAGCAAGCATAATTCTTTTTCCAGCAGGTTTGTCTATTTCTTTACTCTAATTCCATTAGGCATTGTGTTTGATTAATTGCGTACTGCTACTGCAACAAATCAATATTTGCAAGTATAATTGTTTTTCCAGTAGATTTGTCTAATTCTTTACTCTAATTCCATTAGGCGTTGTGTTTGATTAATTGGGTACTGCTACTGCAACAAATCAATATTTGCAAGTATAATTCTTTTTCTAGCAGGTTTGTCAAATTCTTTACTCTAATTCCATTAGGCGTTGTGTTTGATTAATTGGGTACTACTACTGCAACGAATCAATATTTGCAGATATATACAAATATATTTATAATTATACAATCAATTTTATTGAAGGCACAATCTTGAATTTATGTATTAATTTTTTTGGGTCAAGCAAGTATAATTATTTTTCCAGCAGGTTTGTCTAATTCTTTACTCTAATTCCATTAGGCATTGTGCTTGATTAATTGGGTATTTGGATTCACTTTTCCTGCTACTGCAACAAATCAAAATTTGCAAATATATATATATTTTTTATTGAAGGCACAATCTTGAATTTATTTTCTTATTTCTTTATTTTTTTTTGTTTTGTTGATTTTGGTCTTAAAGAAACTCACATAGTCCATATTGAAACACCTTCAGCCTTTTTCGCCATTTATTGCCATAAATTTATTTGGTGCAACAGATTTTACCTATAAATAATGGAGATGAGAGAGAGAGAGAGAGAGAGAGAGAGAATCTTTTGAGGTTTGTTAATCTTTAATTTCCAGCAAGTTTGTTAATTTCCATTAGGCATCGTGTTTGCTTAATCTAAAGCATTGTGTTTGCTTAATTTCCAGCAGGTTTGTTAATTTCCACAAATTCAAACTAATAATTTGAAGCATTGTGTTTGCTTAATAGGCTCACATTAGGCAGCTTGAGGACTTCCTTAAGACCTTTCATATCGAAACATTGTGGTAAGTATCTGATCATCGTTATACTGTGATTATTTCTTTAGTTGGTTGTGTAAGAAATTTATAAGTTTTTATTTTTTATTTTTTCAATTACTTATCATTATTTGGGTTTATTAAAATCAAATTGGTGTGGGTGGGGTAGAGAGATGAAAATTGATGGACCATTTGACAAGGCCTTTTTTTTAGAGAAATAAATAGAGTTTTAATTTCTATGTTGTTTAATTTGTATATAAATATTCACTTAGTTTGTTATCCTGCCATGTATATGACACAAAACAATTTTCACTCAGTTTCATTTAATATTCACTCAGTTTGTTATCCTTTCTATTCATACATATATAGGAATGTAGGATTAGGTGTAATATGAGTTACGCCATGGACTACGAGATTTGTCATGTCCTAAAAGAAATAAGAATTTTTTTAAGCAAACACAATGCTTAATAGGCTCACATTAGGCAGCTTAAGGACTTCCTTCAGACCTTTCATATTGAAACATTGTGGTAAGTATTTGATTGGTGAGAATACCAATCAATGCTTAAGTAAGAATACCAATCAAATACCTTCTTCTTTTTTTCTTTTTTCTTTTTTTTTCACCCAAAAAAAAAAATATTTGATTGGTATTCTTACTTAAGCATTGATTGATCATTGTTATTCTGTGGTTATTTCTTTGGTTGGTTGTGTAGGAAATTTATAAGTATGGTTTTTTTTATTTTTTCTTACGATTATTATTATTTGGGTTTATTAAAATCAAATTGGGGTGGGTGGGGTAGGGGGAGCAAGAAAGAATGAATGATTAATAAAACAATTATATTATATTATATGTTTTTTATTTTTTTTATTTTACATTTTGTCTCAATTAAATCTAAACCACATTTCATTTTTCTATTTCAACGAATAGGCTCTTAACAGAATTATAAAATTCATGAGTTCGTTTTTTAAATTAATTGATTTTCAAATTCATGACTTAATTGGTTTGAATTTGTGGTATCATATTGTTCAAGCTTTAATTAATCTCATTAGCAAAAGTCTTTCTATTTTTTTAGAATTCTTTGATTGGTTGTTCAGAGTTTCATTGTTCTAGGTTAGTTTAACTGGATATAGATTCAAGTTATTATTTACTAAATTTGATATTTTAAATTGAAGTGGGTCATAATTTATCAATTGACGAAAATGGATTAGAGAGAGATGAAAATTGATGAACCATTATGAGATACAGAGAAGCTAGTTTCTAATTGTTGAACCATTTGACGAGGCCTTTTTTTTATAGAAAGAAATAGAGCTTTAATTTCTATGTTGTTTAATTTGTATATAAATATTCACTCAGTTTGTTATCCTTTCTATTGATACATGTTTAGGAATGTAGGATTAGTGTAATATGAGTTACGACATGGACTACGAGATTTGTCATGTCCTAAAAAAATAAGAATTTTTTTAAGCAAACACAATGCTTAATAGGCTCATATTAGGCAGCTTGGGGACTTCCTTAAGGCCTTTCATATCGAAACATTGTAGTAAGTATTTGATTTGTATTCTTACTTAAGCTATGATTGATCATTATTATTCTGTGATTATTTCTTTGTTGGTTGTGTAGTAAATTTATAAGTATGGTTTTTTATTTTTTCTTACAATTATCATTATTTGGGTTTATTAAAATCAAATCGGGGTGGGTGGGGTAGAGGGAGCAAGAAAGAATGAATGATTTAAGAAATTAACTAAATTACATATTTGATCCTGTATATGGGAGATTTTTTTTTTCCTGCATGTGGATATTGTCACGCCCCACTTTTATATCAACGGATATCATTACCAAATCCTTCATTATAACACAATTTCAGGGATCATGCACATAAATTTAATATAATAATGAATATTATTATTAAAGGTTCTCTCATTCAAATATGAAATGAATGCAACATGAGATAAAAATAAATAAATTACCCGTAGGCTTACATCTTTTAAATTAAAAGAAAGGGTTTAACCCTTTTACATCAATGGCATTCCGCCTATAAATAAAAGGCCCGGTGGCCAACATATAAAGAAGATCCTCGATCTTGAAACCCTTTTCGACGTTCACCTGAAAAAAAATTATCAACGTGGGATGAACATAAAGTCCAGAAGGGATCCCAATATGATCCTAAACAATAATAACATACAGATAGCTATGATCATGAATGCTTTAAATCATATCATATACTTAATGTGACGGTTATACATAAATATACTTATATAGGAACTTTTTTCAAAATCATTCATTTCATTTAACAACATATGCAATTTACTTTTCTTTCTTCTTATTACATTTTTTCCCAAAATTCATATGACAATAACAAATTTCAAAAAAAAAAAAAAAAAAAAAATTTCACAAGCCCATTATGTTTTCTCCTACCTTCCGGACTTACACCTAGATTGCCTTTTTGAAATATGTTCACCAGTATCCAATGTAATTCACATTATTCACAATCTCAATACAGTACTTATGTCCGTTTCCAACACATTCATGTCAGTACACATATACCTCTGGTACAAAAGGGAAAACAACAAGTAACTAGCAACTATCTACTCAACGAATAAGGTAACTTGGCCTTCCAAAACCATAACCATCATAACCTATAGCATACACAGATACATTGAGACAATAACGATAAATAAGTTCTGCTCTACCTGCCTTAAGCACGATAAGCCAAGGATACACATTTCCATAACGAAATGCCAATTTACCAGACACCAGCTAAAAGGTAATGGTACCTCTGCCAAGTTCTCTAGGCACTAGCTGGAAGGTACTGGTACCTCTCATTCTAAGCACAACCAATTCTTCAGGCGCTAGCTAGAAGGTAATGATACCTTTCATTCGAAGCGCAAGCACATTTCTGACCATCTCAACATACCAAAAGCCATAACAACACAAGTGTAATACATACACGATATTATTCAACACAACAATGCCATCCTCCACTGATGACCAAGGACAAAACCTCTAAGTAAAGGTATTAAATACTCATAAGACAACAATCCAATTCTCGCAAGACTTTCAGTCCAATAAAAGTGATAATATGTAAAGATTCCAAAATCCAACCTCAAGTTCATTATCAATTTACAAAGGGTGATGATTCCATTTTCTTTCAAAAAGACCACTTTTTTTTATTTTCAAATCCACACAACTCCAACTATTTTCCAAAAATTCATTCTCGTTATTTTACAAAACCAAAACCAAATCCATTCTGTTTATTTTACAAAACCAATT